>BQNB010023631.1:0-61593 GCA_026074375.1 Tanacetum coccineum
TGAGGAGTTAGTTAGTTTTAATTTTTAGTTTGTATTTTCTTCAATTTTAAGCATTTTTCTTTCAAGTTTTTTAGAAAACAGCTTTAAGCTCTTGTACTTTCCTTATTTCATCTTGTACCTCATCATTTGAGTAATAACAATTCAGTTTACAAGTTTCCTTGTTCTTTGTTTTCAATAATAAGCCGTTTTTACTCATTAAGCTCTTTAGAGCTTATTACTGTTCATAAGCTCAAATTCAGTAAAATTTTATTTTTAAGCAAGTCATTTACTCATTTAGATCAATTAACATCTAAATCATGATCACTTGAGGTGTTTTGAGTTCATTTTGAAGCAACAATGATTAATAAGCTTTTTATAGCTTATTGAGCTTTAATGCTCAAGGTTTAGAGGCTAAGGAGCCATTAGGTGTATGTTTTTGAGCCACTCACTCTACAAGAGTGGCTAAGTGCTGAGACAACAAAAAAAATCAGGTTAACCTTTCTATATTTCATTTTAGCAAATTCATAGCTTAATACAAATTGCTTATTCTAATGAATTCTCATGTTAATCCTGTTTCATTTAGTTTAGTTAGCCTATAGGTGCTTTAGCTTTAAGCTGTTTTAGTTATAATCATTTTTAGCTTTCATTCCTTAAATTCTGTCAAAGTAAGTAGTTAAGCTAGTAGAGTAACTAGCTTATTTTCACTAATAAGCTGTAGTTTTAAGAGCTTGAATAGCTTAGATAGTTTAGATATAGTAGAAGTAGATATAAGGTTTCAGCTATTTTAGTTTTAAAATAGATTTTAAGTACAAATTAGTTGTGACAGCTTAGTATAAGGAGTGTTTGGTTCAGGCCTTGTTTGACTCAAAAAGTCAACATTAGTTTGTCAAAGTATTTCATTTAGCTGAGTTAGATCATAGTATAAAGTTTCAAAAAGAATTTAGAATTTAGTTTGAAGAATCTAAGAGTTTTGAGTGTAGAAAGTTAGAATTTGCACCAGGGCAGTTTTGAGAGTTAAGAATTTTTAGATTTCAAGACATTCATAGCAATTTGAAGGTAATTTTGTGTTAGTGAACATTTTTATACATGTAATGAGTTAGTTAAGTAATACTTAAGTAGAGACTAAGCCTGCATTTTTTGTTCCTTGCAAATTGCATCAGCAACAACAGGATAAAACTGTTGTTGCTAGTAAAATTTTTAGTATCATTTTAGCCTTAGTGATTAGGAGTTAGAAGTTGATTTTGAGCATTTCCATAGTTCACTAGTAGCTTAATATAAATAAGCACTTAAGTTTCTTTTATCAGCTTCATTCTAGCTTATTTTTCCTGTCAAAAAGTAGTATAGTAGTACTATTGATACCTAGCTTAATTTTCTTATTGATTTCTTATTTTTAGTTGGAATTTTTAGAAACCTTTTACCTAGGTTGATTCAAGGTAAGTAGGATAGCTAATTTTCAAAACTCTAGCTTCTAAAGTTTAGTAATAAGCAGTTTTGCTTATTTGAAAAAGCTTATTTCAGTTTCAATCAAAAACTTGCACTATTTCAGTTCAATTTTCTTGTAAATTTTGTTAAGAATTAGCCTTTTTCTTTTTAGAATCATTAAGTACACATCTTAAGCTACAATTAGCATCTTTTGGTTTTCAGTTTCATCAAGAAATAAGCTAGGAATAAGCAAAAATCTAAAAAGTTAGGGAAAACCTTTGTTTCTGTAACAGATTTGAAAAAGCTATTTTTTTAGCTTATCTAGTTGATAAAAGTTCAAGTTGCCTTCATTAAAGTTGTTTAGAATAAGCTAGTTAACAAGTTTGTAGTTTTGAGTTTTTGCTGAAAATCATTTTTTTAATAAGCCAAAATTAAGCCATAGCGTAGGGTTTGTTTTGTAATTTCTAGATAGTATAGGGGCACCCGTTTTCACTAGATGTAACGTTATCACCATTACCCGCTACCCTTTTCTTTCCTTATTATCATTTTCTACCCTGTCGTTTATTAGAAATAAAATAGAATTAAAATTTTTAATAATAGTTTTTAATAAAATTAGGGTTTAGTTGTAATTGACAAAATTAGTGTTCAATTGGTTTAAAAAATTAGGGCTTTTTGTGTCAATAAATTTCTGCATCTTTGTAGTTTTTAAAAACCATTTTTCCTTATTTTTCTAGTTTGATTTGTATTTTCTAGGAATTTAAATAGATTTTAGTTAATTTCTTTTTCTTAGAAAAATCATAATAAATAGAAAAATAGTTAAAAAATTTCAATTCTTTTTCCTAAAATTTTCTTTTTAAATTTGTGATTTTTAGGTATAAAGTTTGTTAAAAGTAATGTCTTAGATTTTAAATTTCAGTTTTAGCTCAGCGTTTTTACCTTTCGTGCATTAAATTTCACAAGCTAGTTAATTGTTTTTAATTCATGCTATATATTGTAGTATAATCAATATTTCAAAAATCTTTATCATCTTAACCTCGAATCCCGAATTTCCCAATACTCATTCACGATTTCGTTGGGACACGACCCGAGTAGTACAATACTTCCCGGATAAAAATATACAAATTGTGTTTTTTTCTTTAGTGAGATTTTTACCTTATATATTCTCTGTTTGAAGAAGATTTGGAAAGAAATTTTCACGGGATTAATACTATACGTATATAAATTTGTTTGACTTACTCTGCTACCAACCACCTAGGAAACATCAAAAATTTCTTAGAATTATTAATGTTATTTACCATCCCAGTAAAGATATAGCGAGACCAATTGTACTTCTTTCCCTCACACAAACAGATTAAAGCAATAGCTAGTTTCCAAACTGATCCCCCAACTCCCTGACTTAGTACTAAGACAATGTAAGAGAGTATGGATCAGGAACCTCCACTGAGGTGAGAATTTGTTCTTATGAAAGGTCAACTTTCCCTCAGTGGGGTAACCTAGATTATCCATGCCTAAGAATATGTCAGGTATAGGCATATCCACAATTCCCCCCTCATCATGTAACTGCAATTGACTCCTCACTAGTGATTCAGTGATTGGAAAAGGAATCCATCATGTAGGCCACAATAGCTGGTGGAACCTCAACTCATGTGTCGGAGGAGGCCGTAGACCAGAATTGGTAATTAGGGAATCTTAGATGAATTGGGTCAGATACAATAGCATACCTTAATAGTGGGAAAGCAAGTAAAAAATCAATAACCTGAAGATAATCGGTACTCCTTTGGTTACTTCCAAGAATCCAGTCCTGTTGTCTCATCACGATATTTTAGTCAGACATTGATTCGAACGGTAGCTGGAATAGGGTTGTGTGTTAATGCTGGTGTTAGAATGCAAGAGAGTTGCTACTGGTGGGTAGTAGGAATCACAATTTCGAAGGGTGAGTGGAATGAATAAAGAGGGCTGTAAAAATTAGGGTTTGATCTCAAAGGTAATTGTAAAAATGAGGGCAAACAGTGATTAACCCTTTAAATAGATAACCTTTTGATCAATTAAATGCCCACTTATCTCAGCTTTACTATTGAAATATAATAAAACTCAATTTAAGTTACTCGATTAAAGAAAAGTCAACCCTAACGAAAAATGAACAAGACCAGCAGGAACAACTCTACCAGCAGAAACCAGAAAGACAACCAGTAGAAATTGTTCAGCCAGTAGAAACCAGTATTACCACTAGTAGAAACTCTTGCAACACCAGAAATGACACAAATCCAACCAGAAGGAATTGTTCACAACAAAATAAAGCCACACACACCCCATGCTATTCACCCATCATGAATCATTTCACTGCAAAAGATTAGACCAAAACCACACATACCATATACATGGAAAAATAAAAGATTTAACTACAAGAATAAAAGCTGCTAGTCTAATATCTGTAAAAAAATAAGGCTAAAAAAATATAACTATTAAAAAAATACAATAACAGTCCTCCCCTTAAATCCAAATCCTCCCCTTAAACAGAGGATTTATGGATTTAGCATCCCAATATGAACCACTAAATAATTAAATCTGGGTCCATCAAATGCTTTGGTCAATAAATCAGCCACATTATCATCTGTGTGAATTTTAAGCACCTGAATAAGATTTTTCTCATTTGCATCTCGAATAAAATGGTGCCTAATCTCTATGTGCTTTGTTCTTTGGTGAAAAACTGGATTTTTAACAATGCATATGGTACTCTGATTATCAATAAAGATTTTAGTGTTCATAAAATTGAACCCATAATCTAGCATTTGATTTTGAATCCAAAGTACCTGACCACAACAGTGAGCAGCAGCAACATATTCTGCTTCAGTGGAAGAAGTTGCCACTACTGTTTGCTTTTTGCACTGCCATGATATCAATCTTCTACCCAGAAATTGACATCCACCAGTTGTGGATTTCAATCTCCATTTGAACCAGCATAACACTATCACTGTAACTTCCAACACAAAGGGAGAATCTCTTGAGGTACCAACGACCAAGATTGGTTGGCCTTTGAGAAACTTAAAGATCTCTTTACTGCAGTCCAAATAGGAAGTCAAAGTGTACCTGGTGTCAAGAAACAAGCACTCACTGCAAACATAATATCTGCCTTGAAGCTGTCAAGTACATAAGTGAACATCATAGATCTGTATAGATGAACATTAACAGCACATCAGGTTCATCCTTGGATTTAGGCTTAGCAGCTTCAAAGGTGTTGTTTGCAGGTCTTTACACTTTCCATATCAAATTTACCTAAGCATGTCCGACATACTGTCTTGGCTGATAAAATCCCATCAGGCTGTTGCATGACCTGTAGACCTAAGAAAATAGTCCAACTCACTCCATAGCACTCACTCAAATTTCCTGTCATCAACCACCTCAAACCATCCACACCAGGTCTGGTTAGTAGTAGCCAAAAATAATGTCATCCACATAGACCTGTACTAAGATGATATCCCTAGAATTCTTCTTAATGAAAAGAGTTTTGTCTATAGTAACTCTTCTGTAATTATGCTTTAACAGAAAAGTAGACAATCTGCATACCATGCCTTGGAGCTGAAGAAGACCATACAAACTTTACACAACTTGTACACATTTTAGGTAAAAAGATCTCAAACCCTTTTGGTTGAGTAACATAGACTTCTTCATCAATTTCCCCATAGAGAAAGGCACTCTTGACATCCATTTGAAATACCATAAAACCCATGTATGAGGCAAATGCTAAGAATAATCTGATAGCTTCAATTCGAGCCACTGGAGCAAACACCTCATTAAATCAATGCCCTCCTCTTTGCCAATGACCTTGAGCCACCACCTTGCTTTATTTCCTACCTATTATACCTTATGTTTTTTTTTCTGGCATCTCTAATTCATAAGAATCCATTTTGTCCCAATAGCAGTTTTCCTTCTGGCAAAGGCACAAGCTCCACACAAACCTGATTAACAAAACTGTGCATCTCCTCTTGCAAGCTTCTAACCATCATGATCATTAAGTGCTTAAGCAACTACTGATGTTCAAGTTGGATAGAAAACAAGAAACAGACAATGGAGAGATCTGTGTGATTGTTCCTTGTTGAACATAACATAGCCTGCAAAGAGCACTCTTCTCCCAAACTTAGACTTTTTCAAGTGCCCCTTGTCAGAACTGGTGAAGTAATATCCCCAATAATCTGTGAGATAGGATGAACAGTATGCACCCTTCATGTGGGAACAGGATCAACAGCTATGGTAGGTGCTAAATTTGTGACTGGACCACCAAAGTCAGCATCATATGTAGATTCTGAGAAAATGCCAGTAGTAGGATGATGGTGAATGCCTTCCTTCTCTAAAGAGGATGATATGTGATTAGCAAGGTCACAAGGAGAGGAAAATCTTGTAGAGTGTTCACTTGAGCCCAATGAGTGACCATGAGGAAGTGGTATATCATCAGCATGAACTGGTTCAACCACAGAAGAAAATGAAGTAGAAGGAATAGCAGAACCACCAGCAGCCTGATTAATACTACCAGCAGGAATGGTAGTAGCAGGAACACCACTACCAGCAGGAACCGTATCAGCTATTTTCCAAGTATCCTTTGCTGGAGAATTGGCTTCATATGCTTGTCCTTGAAGCCTAGCAAGTTCCTCTGCATAGTCTGAAGTACTATCCACTGTGGCAGAAGCAGTATGAACCTTGGGACCTGAAAAATAGTTAGAAGGAAAAGAAGGAACAACAATCACTTGTTCATCACGCTCTGAATCTGAATCATCGTTTGTACCTTCATGAGTGTTAGTATCTTGAGTACCTGCAGGTTGATTAGATTTGAAACGAGAATAACCTAAAGAATCAGTTAAATAGTCAAGGTCAAAGTACCACTCATGACCCAGACCCTGAACATTAGGTTTATCTTCCATATATCTTAGATTCAGTGTTTCTTCTATCTTTTTGTTGGATAAATTATAGACTCTATATGCTTTACTATGAGCAGAGTACCCAACAAGAAAACCTTCATCAGCTTTACCCTTAAATTTTCCCAAGTGATCACTAGTGTTAAGTATGGTCACATGACAGCCAAAAGGTTTAAGGTGACTAATGTTTGGAACTTTCCCAGATAAAAGTTCATAGGGTGTTTTATTATGGGGCCTAGTTACTAAAACCCTGTTTAGAACATAACAAGCAGTACTAACTGCTTCTGTCCAAAACATGGTAGGTAACTTAGAGTCAGCAAGCATAGTTCTTGCTGCCTCTATAAGGGTTCTATTCTTTCTTTCAGCAACCCCATTTTGTTGTGGGGTTCTGGCAACACTATAATCCCTTTTAATCCCCTTGGACCCACAGAGTTTTCAATAAGTAGAATATTTAAACTCCGTCCCATTGTCACACCTTATAGCCTTAACCTTTTTAGTTAGCTGGTTTTTAACAAAAGTAATGAAATCCCTAAGGATATAAAAAGTCTCATCCTTAGTCCCCAAAAAGAAAACCCAGCTAAACCTGCTAAAGTCATCTGTAACCACCAAGGAATAGTGCTTGTGATCAATGCTTCTGATGGAAGTAGGACCAAAAAGGTCCATATGAAGTAACTGGAGAGGCTCAGAAATGGTGCTGACTGCAGTGATGGCCTTGTAAGAGGCCTTGTGTTGCTTTCCCTTTTGCGGGAAACACAGTTGTGTTCATTTGTAAAGAGTTTTGGAAGGAAGCCCATGTGACTAATCCATGTTTTTGCCAGCTGTTTCTTATTTTTTGAAGTTCACATGAGCCATCCTTCATGCATTTGTGGACTCATCTTAAGGATAGCTTTGCCAACAAACACTTGATTTCTTTTCTGAATGAGATGCGTCCAAATTGAAGGCAGTAGAATTTTATCTCCTTGGAACTCTGAGAAAATAACCTGACTAGAAATCAGGTAGTTTGGAACTCCTTGGAAAGTACAAGGCACTCTGTTGTTTGTAAAAAGGACTTTGTTTCTGTATCACAGATTGTGACACAGAGAACAAAATTAAAGTTCTGAACTCTTCCACAAATTAACATTCTCAAATTGAAGTTGGAAGTCCAATGGTTCCTTTTCCAGAGATTTTACCACTCCACCTCCAAAAGTGACCAGTCCCTCCTTTAATCTTACAAAGTCTGCCAAATTTTCTCCTTATTACCCTGTCATGCTTCTGGAACAACCACTATCAACAATACCTAAATCTTTATTTGTAATGAGGATTGTCCTACAATATACAAAAGAAAGTACAAATTAGTATACATTGGGAGACCCAAGTCAGAACTAACTTGGGCCTGCCTTGTGGATCAATATGAGGAAAACCCTGTAGATTGTTGAGATCCACCATTGTTCTTGGATCCCCAATGCATATATGCATGTTCTTGCCAAGAACAACTCTCTGAGTCTTAACAGCAGTTCCCCATCTCCCCCATCCAATCCATATGGTTATAAGAGCCATGCCTATTAAACTGTTGATAAAATGGCTTTTTGTCTGGTCATAGGTCGAGCATCAGGATATGCAACCCAGCAGGAATGCCTACCAGCAGAACAGATGTTGGTCTATTTCCTACTACTAGCCGGAACAAGGCTGTTCTAGAAACAAATGAGAGGAGATGTTTCTACATTTTTCACACCGTGCATATTCAATCTCAACTGATTCTCATAAAAATCACAATCTCGAATCAAATGAAATTTACTACCACAAACAAAACATTTCTTAGAACCAAAAGACTTGTTTTTACACAGACTAATATTGTTTGACCCATTCCTATTACATAAATTCTTAGGAGTTTTTACATTCTCCTTAAAAGAAAAACTAGGACTGTGAGTGACATTGCATGGTCCTTGGTCATCAGTCTTGTGTGAAGTCTGCAAATCAACTGAACTAGAGGCTGAGGCTAAGGGTTCATTGGTCTTGGAGCTTGAGGTCTGGACACTTGAAACACAGGATGCAAAGTCAGTGGTCTCTGAGTCTGAAGACTTGTCACTGTTATCACAAGAGACAAAGTCATTAGATACAGAGTTAGTTTCAGAAGAATTATTGGACTTTGAACCATAGGTAAACTGTGTATCATCAATGTCAGGCTTGTTGGAAGGAGGCATGAATGTTCCTGTTATGGGTCCTGGAACAGCATGCAATCCACCAGCTTTGACAAATCCATCATAGAGAGGTTTCTCTATAGCATCCTTAAGACATGAGTCAAAGATACTAGGTGCAGAGAGATCAAACACCTCATCTGTTCCAAAAGTGTCTCCATATCCTAAACCAAATTTTGATCTAGAGGACATGGAGCTATTGATCAGTTTGTTCAGGTTTTTGGAAGAATTCTTCCATTTGTCAAACCTTGCCTCAGACTCCTCAAGTTTGACCTTGTTATTCATATTATCAATTTTAGCCTGTTCATTCAATTTTTCAGTATATTTTAGCATGTTGGTGGTGTTGCCTAGGTCTGCAGTCAAGATTCTAATTTTCTCTTCTAAAGCTAACTGATTATTTTGGTACCAAGACTTCTGTTGTTCTAAGTTTTGAAGTGAACTTTTGTATGCTTGTACTTGGATAAAACACTCTTTATATTGCACTTCTAGATTATCAAAATCCTTTTTTAAGTTCTGTATACATATAATTACAACTAAAATGACAAGATTGTACCTGAGGGGATAACCCCATAAGTGCAAATTGAGTTTCAGCATCAGTAGCATCCCTAGAAGTAACAGAAACACCATCAGCACCAACACCAGCAGCAACAGAAACACCATCAGAACCATTACCAGTAGCAACAAACACACCATCAGCAAAAATATCATCAGTACTAACTCCATCAGCAGCATCAACAGCAGGAATAACAGCATCATCCCCATATCCTGCAATCATCCCATAGACTTCAGAAGCACCTTTCTCCATATCTTCACTTTCGTGGTCTGACCAATTGAGCATTGAATCAACTGACACCAAAGCCTTTGGTTCTTCTGATTTATCTAGTTCTTTGATCTTAAATTGAGAATACCTTGTCTTTGAATCCACCTTCTTCCCTGTACATTCTCTTGCAAAATGTCCCAACTCTGAACATTGATAGCACCTGACCTTCTTTTTATCAAACCTGGCAGCATCTTGGTATTAAACTTGAATTTTTCTACCAGCCTTCCTATTCAAATCTATTGATTTCGAACAGAAAGCATTGCCACTGCCATTTGATGTCAAGTTCTTCCAAATCTAACTTGCCAATTTGGGTCAAAGTATTCATAAATGACTGTTTGTTTGTGGATCACTTTCAATAAACAAAAAGGAATGAAAAACATTTTCAAAACATTGCCTTGAAGCAACAGCAAGGAAGAAGTATGGTATAACTAACAGCAAGCAAGTTGACATTGGAATCATCATTGACCACTTGGAATTATGGCTGGCGGCACAATGAAGCTGAAGTGTGTCGGAGCAGCAGGAACTCTTGATCATAGCTGACCACCCTTCGACATCATTTCTCAAGTGTCACTAAGCTTGTTATACAAATCATAAAGCTTAAGAAATCAAGAAGACCCACCCTTTGTTTTAAGGTGATTGCCACCTGTACCAAGAGGTGGAGAGCTCTAAGAACTATCATGTTGCAGTCTTTCATAATCTGGTCTGCTTGCATTTGATTTAAGTTGACATCAGCACCTCTAAACCTATCATATCCCTTGTGCAAACCCTCGGATTCAGATATCTTAAAGTCTGCAAACTCCTGCTTGAGCATTGACTTCCTCATTTTCTTTGACTCTTCATTCCCTCCAAATCTTGCTTTTACTGCCAACCAAATATCCTTAGCATCATCAAGATGATGAAAGTCAGCCATGTGATCCTCTGGAAGAGACTGAAGTAGAATAGTTCTAGCTTTTGTCTCTCGTTGGACAGCAATTTGTTCTTCCATAGTGACAGGAGGAAGAATCATTATGTTGCCTCTAGGATCTCTGCCAGTCCGTTTTCTGCTGTTTCCATGAAGAACAATGTTCCACAGATTGTGATCACTGTTCATTATCCAATATTCCATCTTCATTGCCCACGTTTCATACTCGTCCTTCTTCAAATAAGGAAATTTGGCATTACTGCTGGAAACAGTGGTTGAATTATATTGCTCTGCATTGAGGCTGAGTATTTTGAGAGGGTTGTGCGGAGTGGAAGTTTATGACTCAATACAGGTTCAGTATTCACAGAAAATACTGGATCGGATGTTGTTGGTATGGAGAAAGAAGATTCGGATGAGTGATGGTACAGTAACGGTGAGTGGATTACGGTGAGGTCATTGTAAAGGGGTTTAAGAGCAAGAACAGGAGTTATTCTTCAACAAGACTCTCTCCAGGCACCTGATTTAAAACCACTTGTAGGTCTCAGCCCTAGATAGAACTTTTAAGCCTGTGAAGGATAAAAGAGCACTAATGTAATCAAATTAACTCTGTGAGAGACTCCAAACAGAAAAAAACATCTATTGTTTCACAGCTGAAAATAAACAATAGTTCTAAAAGAAGAATTAACTAAATACAATACTTTATCCACTATGATTCTTCTCTATTAATCGTAAAACTGTTTTCTTATTTCAATACATCCTCTCACGCACCTAAACCTTGGTGGTTTCATTTATAGATATGAAACCCTAAACTAATTCTCCTAGAATTACATTTGCATGAGTCTATCTATTACTTCTCATGTCTATCCATACTAGAACTTATCCCAGAGTCACTACGTTACTCTACTAGGACTAATAATATAACCAGCAGGAACTATATACCTGCCAGTAGGAACTTTAATACTAACAGTAGCAATTACTCTACCAGTAGGAACTACATACCTACCAGTAGGAACTAATTAATACAAATATACCTAACAAGTGATTAGCTTTGGACTTCTTGACGTGCTATGTGGAGTCTACGTGCTATATGATACCTTTTCTCAAGACTTTATTTCTCATTCATACTCGTTGTCTTTTGAAAACCAAATTATGCTTCCGCTACATTTTACTCACGCTTCTGCAAATCTTTAATTTCTTTTGAATCTTGTAAAACTTATCTATTTTTAAACAATGTAACGAGTTATGATTTTCAAAACGTCCATTAGTGGTCGTTCTCTCGTGCCTTGTGTTCGAAATATGATGACGTCACGCCCTCGGACACATATTCCGTCCAGGCCCCATTTGGGGGTGTGATAAAAGTTAATTGTACATAATGCTTTAATAGGTGAATTCGCTTTGAGTTTAAAGAATTAGGGGTGTTTGGTTTGAGGGTATGGCTACAAAGGAATAAGTTTCATTCCCATTGTTGTTGTTTAGTTCGTTGGTTTAACAATCAAAAATGGGAATCAGAATCAAAACCTTAAAGCTAAGCATTTTCCAAACCCACTAAAGGTGGTGGGTTTCAAAACCCATTCCAATTACCATACCTATAGTGATTCTCAATATAAACCAAACACCCCTTTAGTTTGTACAATATGCTCATTTACTTGTATTGGTTAATTTTAAGTTTAAGGAATTTGTTATGACATTTAATGGAGAAAAAATTGTTCATCCATCATATGTAGTGTAAGTTAGAGAGCTCGGTACGGTTGTGTCATGGCTTTCAGCCTGACCGGCCACACCATGGCGCCACAAACCACACCACCACCCGTGCCATAGCCTCTCGTGCCAAGAACACTAGCCCACGCCGTGGCACTTTTCATTTTTTTTTGTATTTATGTATATGTGGACCCATTACACCACTTTTGGCCATGGCACCACTTTTGTACGAGGGAGGTGGTGTTTTTGTGTCGTGTGATAAACTGGTGTCATGAGAAAAAAATAATGAGGTGACACTTTTTTTGTCTATGACACCATCTAACGGCACCAACTGTACCCGATGCTCTTACAGTAGTTTCATCCATCCAAAGATGGAGTGGGTTAATAATGGTCATTCAAAAAATAAAGAATGTTCATTTATTTTTTTTGTCAAGAAAAAAACTAAATTTTCATGCTTTTTTTCTAAAAACAAAATATCAGTAAACGATAAATTGTTAAAAGACAAAAAACACATTATCGTAACAAGATTTTTTTTTCAATAAACAGACACTTCGATATACTTTTAATAAACTTTATTTTTTTTCTGTTATTTTATGAGAATTAGATATTACACTATATAAAACCACATGTGATATTTTATGTGAGTTTGAATATTCAAATCACAAATCATAAGTGATTTCATAATCAGCGCACAAATTTGAACATTTACAAAAGAAAGAAGAAAAAAAATCCGTTCAAAATATATAAAAATGTCACTAATTAAAGATGATTTTATGCTTGATATGATTATGTAATTAATTTTACTTAACGACCAACGATTTATGATATATAAAATCCTTAGAAAGAAGAATGTTAGTGGACTTTCATTTCGATTAAATATGTGTGGTATAGATTGTGACATTTGAGTTTTAAATTCTTTTGTTATCTATACTTCTTTGCTACATATAAAAGAGATTGGTATCTCTCTCCTATTAATTATTTAAGTAATACATATTTATATGCACATTGTACAAGCTATCTATACTACATATTTAAGTAATACATATTTATATGCACATTATACAAGCTAATATAGCACGTCGGTTACAAAACTTGAATTGAATGTTGTCATCATGATCATCTCCGCTATTAATTTTGTAGATTCATGTTCAAAAATAATTAAACTTTATATCATTAAAGTCCAAAATTTAATATGAAATGGTTTGTGATAAAGTTATTCCCTAAAATTTTCGTCATGCGTAAAGTCGTCATCACAAAATATATGTAATCGAAAAATATCGCTCGCCGAAAATATGATTACAGGGTACCCGCCGTCGCATTGCGCGGGTACCCAGATAGTATTTATTTAACCAAACTCTCATTCGGATATATCAATGTAAGACCCGACGCATTTCTATTTTTGTATAAATAGTGTTTTTAAGACAGTAAAATCACACATATGTAACATTTTACACATACGTACTGTTTTATCTCGGTTAAAACTCAAAGTTTCAGCTACTTGTTTTAATAAATAATGTAAAGCAATGTTAAGCTGCGTTTAGTTGGAGGAAAACACCCTTGTTTTCCACAAAATGTTTTGTGAAAAACAAGGAAAACAGAGATCGCGTTCATTTCGTCGTTTTCCAACAAAAATCTCTACAAAACACAAAATCCCTATTTTCTCATTCTATACAAAAAACTAGAAAACAATTTTATTTTGTTTTCCCCGTTTTCCTTTTATGACACTCATATCTATTTTCCCCTTATTTCCTACGTTTTATACGTTTTTATAAGTTTTTTGATGTTTATGTACGCTTACAGACGTTTTTTACGATTTCGATAGTTTTTTTATGTTTTCGTTTGTTTTTTTACGATTTCGTCTGTTTTTTTGCGATTTCGTCCGTTTTTTGCGATTTCGTCCGTTTTTTTACGATTTCGTCTTTTTTTTTACGATTTCGTCTTTTTTTACGTTTTCGTCCGTTTTTTTACGTTTTCGTCCGTTTTTTACGATTTCGTCCTTTTTTACGATTTCGTCCGTTTTTTACGATTTCGTCCGTTTTTTACGATTTCGTCCGTTTTTTACGATTTCGTCCGTTTTTTACGATTTCGTTCGTTTTTTACGATTTCGTCCGTTTTTTACGTTTTCGTCCTTTTTTTACGTTTTCGTCCGTTTTTTACGATTTCGTCCGTTTTTTTTACGTTTTCGTTTATTTTTTTACGATTTCGTCCATTTTTTTACGATTTCGTATGTTTTTTACGATTTCGTCCCGTTTTGTTACATTCTTAGTTTTTTTTACGATTTCAACCTTTTTTTACGTTTTCAACTGTTTTTATATGATTTCGTTTGTTTTTTTACGATTTCGTCCGTTTTTTACAGACGAAAACGTAAAATTACAGACGAAAACGTAAAAAACCGGACGAAAACGTAAAAAAAACGAAATCGTTAAAAAACAGGCGAAAACGGACGAAATCGTAAAAAACGGACGAAAACGTAAAAAAGGGACGAAATAATAAAAAACGGACGAAATCGTAAAAAACGGACGGAATCATAAAAAATTGACAAAATCGTAAAAAAACTGACGAAATCGTAAAAAAACTGACGAAACGTAAAAAAATGGACGAAAACGTAAAAAAGGACGAGATCGTAAAAAAACGGACGAAATCGTAAATAAACCGATGAAAATGTATAAAACAGACGAAATCGTAAAAAAGGACAAAAAGGACGAAAACGTAAAAATAAGGACGAAAATGTAAAAAACGAACGACAACGTAAAAAAACGGACGAAAACGTTAAAAACCCATTAAATAAATAAGATTCACCCAGTAGCTCATTTATCCCATTAGTGCCCGTTTTAGCCCGTGCCCGTTTTGGGCCGTACCCGTTTTGCCTGATGCCCAGCGCCCATCACCGTCGCGCACCTTTTGCCGCCTCAATTTTTGTGTTTCGAATATGTCTTTATAATATGACAAAAGTAAATAGATAATTGAGATAGAAGAGAGATGTTATATTGGATACCCTTTTTTTCTTGGATACTAGGGGACAAATCTCAGTCATCCATCTAAAAACAATCAAGGGATGAGATTAACACCTTTTTATTAAATAAAAAAAAGAAAAATTAGTAAAAAAAGCGGAGGAGCATCTCAGTCATTTTACCTTACACACCTACCATCCCCAATCACACACACCCTGTCCTTTTCCAGATCTACTTCTCTCTTAACTAACAAATGACACACAAAACACATAGTTAATACAAAAAAATACACACCCCACATCAAAAATCAGCCAAAGAATCACATCAAAAAATGGGAAGAGAAAAAGAGATTTGATGATGTTGTTGAAGAAGCAATCTGAACGATGAAGATTATAGATGAAGATTCAAGTTAAAAATCGTTGAAACACAAGCTTAAAATCGTTAATTCAGGTATAAAACACTTCATCTACATATTTTAATGTTATTTATGCATAAATAGTGAAGCTACTGTTCATAGAGTTTGTGATGAACATATTATGTTTTTTGTTCAAGCTATTGTGTTTATAAAGTTTTATAATGAAGATATTTTGATATTTGTTGATGTTATAGTGATAAGTAAGTTTTAGATCGAGTATGTTGATGTTGATAAAGAAAATATGTTATTAGAAGTTAAGTTTTCACTATTTAGAAAGGATTTGTTGATAATATTGTGATTTTAGAGACCGAAAGACGTGTTTAGTAAAACAATCACATAGATAAGTAGCCTTGAAAAAATTTAAAGAAACTTATAATACTATATCAAATAAGATATAAGGTAGGTTTCAACCGTTTTATGAAGATTTTGTTGATATTATTGTTTGAAAAGTTACTTGTGTGTACAATATCATATATGATAATTTGCTTGAAAGTTAACTTCTTTACCATTATCATAATATCATATACGATATAAGTAGGTTTCAACTGTTTTATGGAGATTTTATTGAAAATTTTGGTTTTGAAAAGTTATTTATGTGAATAATATCATATATGAATAAACTGCTTGAAGAGATAACGTTATTATCATATATGATAATGTGCTTGAAAGTTAAATCAAATCTTTTTATTTGTGTAGATAAGGTTGTTTTCAAGACATCTTAAACACCGCAAGCATCCAAAGGCCCAAGAAGCTCAATGAAGAAGCTCATGAAGTTTCATTTCACGGTCAAAATGTATAATCCGTTTTTCTCTTGTAATCTCCGTATGGAGTTTTGACGTCTACGGACGATTTTGTAATCCATTGGAAACTGGTACAATGTCTTGCAATAATGGTTTAACTTTATTGGTTCTTTGTCCTCATGTTATATGTTGAAATGAAAATGGTGAAACATTTGCGGATGTCATTTTCGATATTATATCTTGCACACATTCATAATCACTTTCAATAAAAAAACATTAGAACATGAACACATGTTATCATTGTTTAAACATCAAGTATGATAGTTGATAAATCAGTGATGATCATGGTAAATCATATGTGATTTATGAAAGAAGTCACATATGATACTTTGTTACCAAATTGTAAAATACAAATCACATATGATAATTCAAATGTAAAAGAAACTTATATGATTTTTTAGAATATCACATATGATTTTTTAGAATATCACATATGATATATAATAGAATCACATTCATGTAAGATCAAAAACAACAAAATTCAAGTGAAAAATGAATTATAACACTTGTTCATATAACAATCAAACATAAAAGAGTACTTTTTAAACAACAATTTCTTTTTGAACAACAACTTAATGTTGAACCACGACTTGTTCTTGATCTTCAAACCTCTTAGGGCACCTCCTCTTGTTGTGATCAAAAATTCCACATAATGAACAAGCATTCATGTTCTTCAATTCTGAAAATAGAAAAGAATAAATAAACTGTTTTATGGAAAAATAAAATATCATATATGATAATCACATGCCATATACATATGACAAAGCAATATCATATATGATATACGTATGAAAATATCATATATGATATATCATATATGATATATCAAACACGTTAACCCAAAGCTACTTAAAACTGCTTATTGCTAACTGATAAGCTAAATACACCTGAATTCAGCTTATATCAACAAATTAATCTAATAGAGCTTATTCAGAACATAAAAAATAGCTAATAATAAAGCTTATTAACACTAGCAACATAAATAAGCTAATAAGACATGCCATATACATATGACAAAGAAATATCATATATGATATACATATGAAAAATATCATATATGATATATCAAACACGTTAACCAAAACCTACTGAAAACTCCTTATTGCTAACTGATAAGCTAAATACACTTGAATTCAGCTTATATCAACAAATTAATCTAATAGAGCTTATTCAGAACATAAAAATAGCTAATAATAAAGCTTATTAACACTAGCAACATAAATAAGCTAATAAAATAGCTTATAATTCATCAAAATAAACTAATAAGCTAGCTTATAATTCAGCAACATAAATTCAAATGATGATAATACATAAATTTATTCACTTAAAAGGACCTAAATAAATTAGCTTATCACTAATAACAAATAATTAAGATATTCGATCAAAATAAGCTGAATAATAAGCTTATAAATTCGGATGATGTTAAATTAATAAGCCTATTCACTTCAAATAAGCTAAAATAAGAACAAATCTGATGAATCTAACCTGATGTTAATCAACTGAAAGAAGGAGATAATCGATCAAAGATCGATCGATTAGATGTTCGTGATGCTCGTGATCATTAGATGTTAGGATTAGATCTAATAAATTTGTTCCTGGTGATTGATATGTTGTTGGTAGAGAGAGAGAGAGAGAGAGAGAGAGAAACACGCTTTGTGTGTGTGTTTGAATGAGTGTTTGTTAAAGAAAAAGATATTTATATAATGGACTCGAAATGACCAAGATACCCCTGCAGTGTAAATTGGGGATTTAATCTCCTTCGTCGGATGATATGGAGATGGAGGGTGGGGATGAGTCCCCCAGTATCCACAAAATATTTGGTATCCAAATGAACTTAAATCTTACTTTCATTCATAAACTAAAAACGTAAACGTACGAAATTAATAAAAACGTAAACTAAATTAAAAACTTTTATTCATAAATTAAAAATATTACATAAAAAGTACAATACGCAAATAAAAATACATAATAAAGTACGAAACAAACAAAGCTAAAACTAAACATTACGAGACAAGTGTTCGATCATCTTTTTTTTTCGAACAATAAATTACTCAATCCAACATGTACCATTTAGTTTACCAAGTTTGCAAATTTTAACATATATCGGCCTTTAACAATGTTTTGAAAATGTTTAGCTTGAACCAGGGACGGATCTATTTGTTAAATATGGGGGGCAAGTGCCCCCCATGGCTCGTCGAAAAAGTCGAAAATTTAGTGTAAATCAGGTTAGGTTGTATTTGGCCCGAATAAGCAATTACTCCGGTATGGAGTACCTTGTTCTTGTACCAAGTGAATTCGTTCCAGGATCCCTGCACAAGGAATAAAACACCGTTAACCTTATCGTGGGAGCGGATCCCACGATTAGACTCCGACGTGAGAGTAAGTATATAACTTTTGAGGGTGATCGAATGTAAATAGGGTTTATCAGATAACTGTATTGATCACAATTGCGTTCCTTTTATAGACTAAATATCCCTTAGGGTTTCCATATATTTTGGCCCAAGACACATCCGATATTCAAGGGATTCGGGATTATCCTAGCCTATTTAAATAAGTAGAGTATATCTCTTATTTAATTAGGTTATCCCTTTCTAACAATAGCTCACGATGATGTCGCGGCCCCGAACCCTGTACTGGCAGCCGCGACCCGCAGGTCTAAGTGGCCGTGACCGCGATGTGTGGTTCGAAGGCCCATTGTTAACTACCAACCCATAATTTTATGAATGGGCCGGTTCGGTCCATACTATACGTCATCATGTCCCCCAGTCTAGGAGATGTGGCCGCGGTCAGGACCGCGGTCGCGGTTGCTAGACTACCAAATACCCCGAACCTTCCTGAACGTGTAATCTCCTAAATTGTATGCTGAGCCCCGTAGCGCAATAGTGGGCCCATAACCGTTTCATCTTCTCCACTATCATAACCATCCAAAAGGATAGTGGGGGACACATGTCAATCATCCCACTAGGCACAACTGTCGAGGACATGGTATAAATAGAGCAAGCGATCACTGTGCATGTTTCCATAGTTATCAAATCACTTATTCCCACGGAATTGCATCATCGCAGGTTACTACATCACGCCACTTTATGAAACTAATTAAAAATGGGTAGGGATACAATACAACTAGAGGACGTCGTATCAACCATCTCCGAAGAGTATCTGCTAGAGTTCACCTTGGAGTATGGTATACCAGAGAGCTTGCATCCTGAGTTGCCTGGACCTGAGGAAACCATCGTGGACTTTTCAGAGGGCAAAGTCGGTGTTTACACCAAGTTTTTCGAATTTGCAAACTATCGCATCCCCCTTTCACAATTCCTCTTCGACATCCTTGGGCATTACCAAATTCATCTTTCATAACTGTCAGTGATAGGCGCAGCTAAAGTGAGTCACTTTGAAATCACCTGCCGTGTCCTGAACATAATCCACACACTGAATTTATTCCGTGTTTTCTACATTCCTTCTTACAACTCGGGGTGGATGTCGTTTAGCAAGCGGCCGGGGAAGAACACCCCTCAGTGTTATACGAAGCCCCTAGACTCCCTGAAGAACTGGAACAACCGGTTCTTCTGGGTGGATGAGAGAATATTCCCCACCGTCATGGAATGGCGCACAAACGCCCCAAAGGATGGGATGCCATCAGCAGACTCTTATTCCACGGCGGACGTGACAACATTGAACACACGCCGTACCCTTATCCAAAAACAACCAGAAGCCCTATTATGCTTAGTAGGGCTGAGTCGGCGCTACTATCTGGGGGACGACGTGTATCCTACATTCCTCTATGACGATGACCGGGGTGGGTGTTTATAAACTGTCTTTTCCTCTTACATATTCATGAAAGTATACTAATAATTCCTGTGTGAATGCAGATATGGACTTGTTCAACTTGATCAGTGCCCCAAATCCTACCAAGGTGAAGACCGAGACTCGACCCCGCGCCGCCCATGAGGTGCCACTATTGACTGTCACTGCAAATCGTGTGATAGATATGGAAAACACGACCGTAGCGTTAGGATCTTCAGAGACACCTTCTGCCATAGAGAAATCGCCGCTGGACTTTGCCTGAAGACCCAACCCCATTAATTACTAAGAGGTATGGGGAAGAAGAGCAGACCCAGGACGGATTATCGCATGGAATCCCACCTGTACAAAATCCAACGACCACGGAGGCCGTTCCAGAGCCAGATTCAGAGAAGGAAGTAGCCGCCATGGGGCCCCAAGTGAACAAAAGGCGCCACAAAAGAGGCAATGATGGGGCGGACGCAAATGCGCCGCCCAAGGTGTTGAGGAAGGATCATGTAGCCTTGCGCCCTGCATAGAGTACCCTCGGAGGGAAATCCCTAGCTGCAATGGGATTATACGTGGGCTCCGCCCTTGTCTCACCTGCCACACAAGAGACTCCATCTGATGCGAAAAGCGTGAGCGACCCGGATCCACTGTCGTACGTGAAACCGCAGCCGCGCCTTGACCGAGACGCTGCCCAGTAAGTGATTCGATCTTAGCGTTTTCTTTGCTTTATATTATTATTTTGTTTTTGTTGTCAAAGGTGTAGTCATACTAATAAATCAAATGTGTCAATGCAGATCTTCCAGACATGTTCTCCGTGGAGAGTCTAGGGTCAGGGAAATTAACTTTCGTCCCATCCATGGTCGGGTCGCCTGGGGGTATCTATCAGCCAGGGTGGGGCGTAACCAACAACTGCCGCTTGGACACACCGGACGCGTGCCAGGATGTGGTAGACCACATAGTACCACCGGGGTACTTCTCTGAGCTGCGCCACTTGCCTAATGCTGATTTTTTAAGCCAGTATAACATGAACCTGGCTCGGCAAGTGGCTATGGGTTCTCAACTGAGGCTAAGGTTTAAATAAGAGGTCAGGTTACTAAAGAAAGCCAAAGCCCAGATAGCCAGACGGGATCAGAGGATCCAAGTGAGGGAGGAAGAAATAAAAAAGTTGGATCAAGAAATTAAATCCATCAAGACCGTGGAAACAGAAGTGCATGACCTCCGTAATAAAGCGAGGAACTTAGAGACCCTGCTTGAGGCTGAGGTAGATATGAAGAAGGCCGCGGAGGCTAAAAATGTAGGACTGGCTAAGGAATTAGAAAGCCTCCGTGCCCAGTTCGTGGATCTTCAAGTTAGCAATAATCAGTTGTCCGTGCAAGTGTCTACTCTCCAGACTTAAGTAACGGGCGAGGTAAGGATAAAAGCCGCCTTTGAAGAGTTCAAGAAATATAAGGATAACCTGGTGAGCTCTCGGTGTGCGGAAATGGATGCAAGATTAGATGCGCTGAGCATAGATTTTGATGAGGAGTTATACCCTCATATGCTGACGGCAATCGCAGGTCGCCAATGGGTTATCGGGCACGGTCTACGCCTAGCTGTCATGAAGTGTGCTGAATCTACGAAACTGAGGCAAGTGTTTGCTGATGTTGTGTCTGCTGGGATAGTTAAAGGTATGAGTGAGGGACTCAAACATGGGGTAGAGCACGGAGAGGCGAAGTTAGACTTAGCGGCTATTGAGGCTTACGACCCTGAGGCTGATGTTAAATATGTCTCGGACCTTCAGGCTTTGAAGGATTTGAAATTCCCGCTAGTCGATCAGCTGGAGAAGTTGAAGGATGCCACCATAGACTTGATTATGACATCCCTACATTTAGAGAGTGATTTTAGAGAAGACGTTCCTCAGTAGATTCGTGAGCTTCGCCCTAGTTCTTCCCAACTAAAGATCCATGTGTACCCTGAGGTACGCGACCCTAAAGATCCCTTGTCCATCAAGGAGGAGATACTGTTATAGGATGCCATCGCGACTAACATAAGCCGCGCCGAGAAGAAGAAGAAGTGCCGGGTGGTGTGCCGTACCCACGGGGTCGGTTCCACCCACCACGCCAGGTCTGACGGCATCCCAGTATCGATGCCTACCGTTGCTCCTCAAGGTCTTGCCATCTTGCTGGTGGATGCTGCTACACAGACATAGATATCTGAAGATGAGGCATCTCTGAGGCTCCTTAGATCCAAGTCCTTACCGCCTATGTATAATTTGGATTGGCCATAGTACCGTCTGTGGTACTTAGACAACATTTTTGTTTGTAATATGTCCACGGATATCCGTGGTTAACAATGTTTGTAATTTATCATCTTCGAATATATTTTGTTTATAATCGCACTTGTAGTGTCTTACATGCGCCGTGGGAGTCTTTTTTTATATACCTAACGTCTTAGGTACATGTGGAATAAGGATGCAGAATCCATGCCCGTTGGGGTTGCAACCCGCTTACACGGTAAGCAATTATTAGGGTGCTTGATTCGTGGATATCCAAAGATATCCATCATATTGTGTATGTATGCATATAATGACAAGTAAATTATACTAAAGAAAAGAAAGATTCACTTAGGAAATTTTTCATATAAAAAAAAGTCGCGGGGTTAGCTAGACCCCGCGGAATTTTATTCATAACTTAAAAACAAAGAGTAGAATAAGAATACATGGATTAATTGGGATGATGTTGAAGATCTTATTAAAGACGATGAGATTGTGAAAGATATGGAAGAACAATTAGAGAAACTAACCGAAAGAGATAAAGCGAAACAAACGGGGGAAATATAAACGTTTCTAGTTATTTTGTTGGACAAAGTTTGAAGTTATTTTATTTTGTTTTTCAGATTGTTATGCAATTATTGAACTTGTGTAAGTTGTAACTATAGAATGGTTGTTTATTTTAACTTATGCATTAGTTGTTAAATGATATTGCTTTTAGCATAAATGGTTGCAAATGCTTTAAAAAATATATTTTTTTGCTTTTTATTGGCTTAATTCATTAGTGCATGAGATTTTTTTCTTATAGATATCGGTTCCTATCCGGGTAGAACCGGTGGAACCGGGACCGGAACCGGAACAAAAAAAAACTATTTGGTTCGGTTCTCGGTTCCTATTTTTCTTAAAATTTCGGTTCTCGGATCCATTTCCACCGGTTCTAGACCCATGCTCATCCCTACAGGTCGCCGATGGGTTATCGGGCACGGTCTACGCCTAGCTGTCATGAAATGTGCTAAGTCTACGGAACTGAGGCATGTATTTGCCAATGTTGTATCGGCTGGGATTGCTAAAGGTATGAGTAAGGGGCTCAAACATGGGATAGAGCACGGGAAGGCTAATTTAGACTTAGCGGTTATCGAGGCGTACGACCCTAAGGCCGATACTAAGTATGTCGCGGTCCTTCATGCTCTGAAGGATTTGAAGTATCCTCTAGTCGATCAGCTGGAGAAGTTGAAGGATGCCCCCATAGACTTGATCATGGCATCCCTATACTTAGAGAGTGATTCTGGAGAAGACGATCCTCAGTGGATCCGTGAGCTTCGCCCCAGCTCTTCCCAACTAAAGATCCCTGTGTACCCTGAGGTACGCTACCCTAAAGATCCCTGGTCCTTCAAAGAGGAGATATTGTTAGAGGATGTTATCGCGGCTAACATAAGCCGCGCAGAAAAGAAGAAGAAGTGTCGGGTGGTGTGCCATACCCATGGGGTCGGTTTCGCCCACCATGCTAGGTCTGACGGCGTCCCAGTATCAGGGCCACCTTGGCTTCAACCACGTCACAAGCCCATCCTTTGGTGTTGTCAGCATGGTTGGGGGGTGGGGTGGGGGGGGGGGGGGTGGGGGGGGGGGTGGGGGAGCGGGGGGGCCTGGGGGGGGGGGGGGGTGTGTTGTGGGGGGGGGGGGGGGGGGTGGGGGGGGGAGGGGAGGGGGGGGGGGGGGGGTTGGCCCCCCCCCCCCCCCCGGGGGGGGGAGGGGGGGGGGGGGGGAGGTAGGGGGGGGGGGGGGGGGGGGGGGGCCAGTGTGGGGGGGGGGGTGGGGGGGGGGGGGGGGGGAGGCGGGGGGGAGGGGGGGGGGGTGGAGGGGGGGGGGGGGGGGCGGGGGGGGGGAGGGGGGGGGAGGTGGGGGGGGGGCGGGGGGGAGGGGGGTGGGGGGGGGGGGGGGGGGGGGGGGGGGGGGTGGGGTGGGGGGGGGGGGGGGGGGAGTGGGGGGGGGGGTTGGGGGGGGGTGGGAGGGGGGGGGGTTGGGGTGGGGGTGGGGGGGGGGGGGCGGGGGGGGGGGGGGGGGGGGGTGGGGGTGTGGGGGGGGGGGGGTGGGGGGGGGGGATGGGGGGGGGGGGGGGTGGGTGGGAGGGGGGGGGGTGTTTGTTTGGTTGTTTTTGGGGGGGGGTGGGGGGGGGGGGGGGGGGGATGGTTGTGCCCCCTGGGTGGTGGGGGGGGAAGAGGACCCAGGGGGGGGGTGGGGGGGGGGGGGGGGGGGGTGGGGGGGGGGGGGGTGGGGGGGGCGTCCTTATACTTGGAGAGTGATTCTGGAGAAGACACTCCTCAGTGGATCCGTGAGCTTTGCCCTGGATCTTCCTAGCTAAAGATCCCTGTGTACCCTGAGGTACGCGACCCTAAAGATCCCTGGTCCTTCAAAGAGGAGATACCATTGGCGGATGCCATCACGGCTAACATAAGCCGCGCCGAAAAAAAGAAGAAGTGTCGGGTGGTGTGCCGTACCCATTGGGTCGGTTCTGCCCACCATGCCAGATCTGACGGCTTCCCAATATTAGTGCCTACCATTGCTCCTCAGGGTCTTGCCATCCTGCTGGCGGATGCTGCAACGCAGATTAAAGATGAGGCATCTCCGAGATTGCTTAGATCTAAGTCCTTACCGCCTATGTATAATTTGGATCGTCCATAATACCGTTTGTGGTACTTAGACAATATTTTTTGTTTGTAATATATCCACGGCTATCCGTGGTTAACAATGTAATTTATCATTGCCTAATATATTTTGTTTATAATCGCACTGGTAGTATCTTACATGCTCTATGAGAGTCTTTTCTTATATACCTAACGTCTTAGGTATATGTAAAGTAAGGACGCGGAATCCGTGACCGTTGGGGTTGCAACCCTCTTACGCGGCAAGCCGATTATAAGGATGCTTAGCCTATAATTATCTAGAGATAGTCATGAATGGCAAATAATATGAATTAAAGAAAAAGTGAGATTTACATGGATTACTTTATTACGAGTCCTAATTGTAGTGCGAATTCATCCATGCATGAGTCGTGGCTCAAATGTAACACTTCTTTAGATTGGCGATGTTCCACGTCCTTGGGAGGACCGTCCCGTCAGTAGATCTTAGCTTGTATGCTCCATCTCCCAGTGCTTCCGTTACCTCATAAGGTCCTTCCAACTTTGGACCAAGCTTCCCTCCATCTACGACATGACTAGCGTCATTACCACGATAGACAAAGTCTCCCAGCCTGAAAGTAACACCTCTGACCCTAGCGTTGTAGTACTTTGTCATATTCAATTTGGCCTTAGCCTCACGGATTGCCGCGCGCTCACGCCTTTCTTCAAGCATATCCAAATTTAGTCGTAGCTCTTCATCATTGTGTACGGCGTCCACTACTGCGGTGTGGTACGTTGGCATTCCGATTTCTGCAGGTATGACGGCCTCCGTCCCATAGGTCAGGGAAAATGGAGTGTCGTCGTTGCTTGACTTGATCATCGTACGATGAGCCCAAAGGATATGGGGGAGTTCTTCTAGCCAATTCTTATTTCCTTCACCTAGGCGGGCCTTGATCCCTTCACCTAAGCTCCTATTTTCCCTCTCCACGAGTCCATTAGACTGCGGATGTTTTACTGAGGCGAAGCGTTGTACGATATTTAACTTTTCGCACCAACCTTTAAATGGGTCGCCGCTGAACTGTTTGTCGTTGTCCGAGTCTATCTCCCTGGGGAGTCCAAAACGGCATACTATGTTATCCCATACAAACTTCTTCACTTGACTGCCACTAATTGTCGCCACAGCCTTTGCCTCTATCCACTTTGTGAAATAATCCATAGCAACTATCAAGAATTTAACCTTCCCTAGGCTTTCCGAGAAAGGTCTAGTAATGTCAATCCCCCATTTGTAGAATGGCCACGGGGTCGTAATGGGAGTCAGCAGCTACTGAGGATGTCTTGGCACTGGGCGGTGTATATGGCAATCTTTACATTTGCGTATCATCTCTCGTGCATCCCGATGCATGGTTGGCTAGTAATACCCAGACCGCATGGCCTTGGCTACCACAGATCGTGGCCCCGCATGCATACTGCATGATCCCTCGTGAATCTCTCGGATTACGTAATCCACTTGAAGTGGTCCGGCGCACCTTAGCCATGGCTTCAAGAACGAGCGCCTGTAAAGAATCCCTTCCAACAATTCATATTGTCTAACTTTAATACGGAGTTTGCTTGCCTCCTTTTGATCGTCTAGGAGAGTCTCATCTCTCAAATATTCTATTATCGGTGTCATCCATACTGGTCCTTTTTCCTCTACTACTGTCGCCACTTTCCTCTCTTGTATGGATTTTTCTTTAAGTACTTCGATCAAGACCTGTTTTGATAAGTACGTAAAGCTGGTTGATGCAATCTTGCTCAGGGCATCCGCTTTCTTGTTTTTACTTCTTGGGACTTGGCTTATGGAAAAATTGGCGAAGCCGCTGATAAGGCTTTTGGCCTTCTCAAGGTACTTGATCATATTTTCTTCTTTAGCGACATATGTCCCTAGGACTTGGTTTGCCACCAGTTTAGAATCGATACTCACGTGCACATTGCGTACTCCCATCTGCGCCACTATCCGTAAGCCAGCTATTAGTGCCTCATACTTTGCCTCGTTGTTAGAAGCGGTGAATTGAAACCTTAGCGCGTAGGTGAACTTCGTTCCTTCTGGGCTTGTTAGTATCAGCCCAGCGCCTGATCCATCAATACATGATGATCCATCCGTGAACAGTGTCCACGGCTCTTGTGGAGTTTCGATCACCGATGCCTCTGGTGGAGCGTGGTCCGGTTTCTCAACGAGGAAGTCTGCTAGGATCTGGCCCTTCACAGATGTCCGCGGTCGGTATGTGATATTGTGTTCCCCTGGCATGACGCTCTATTTTTGTAACCGCCCTGCCACGTCAGGACGTGTTATCACTTGCTTGATGGGCTGGTCAGTGATGACAACAATGGGATGCGCCTGGAAGTATCTGCATAACCTTTTGGTGGCGCAAAATAGCGCCAGGACTAGCTTTTCCATTGGGGTATAGTTTAGCTCGGGAGCTTGCAGTGCTCGGCTCACGAAATAGACCGGTGTCTGGACTGTGTCCCTTTCGATCATCAAAACCGCACTAATCGCTCCGTAAGAAGCAGATAAGTACATAATTAGCTCTTCCTTCGGTTTTGGCGCTACCAGCATGGGTAGTTTCGCTAAGTACTGTTTCAGCTGCTTAAAAGCTTGTTCCGCTTCTGGCGTCCAATGGAAGTCACTTTTTTTGATGCACTTCTTCAAGGTTTTGAAGAGTGGCAAATATTTTTCCATCGATTTGGAAAGGAATCTATTCAGGATAGCCAGCTTCCTATTGAGGCCCTGGATCTCTTTGATTGTCCATGGGGATGGGAGTTGTAACACGGCCTCCGTCTTGTCTGGGCACGGTTTTATCCCTTCTGAACTGATCATGTATCGTAGAAACATTTCTGCTGCTTCGAACGTACATTTTTTGGGATTAAGCTTCATGTTGATATTTTGTAACGTACGAAACGTTTCTTCTATATCCCGTAGCAGCTCTGTTTCCGTATGACTCTTGATGACCAAGTTGTCCATGTATATCTCCAGGTTTAGACCAATTTGTCAGTCAAAGGCCTTGTCTGCCAGTCGCTGGAATGTGGCGCCAGCGTTCTTGAGGCCGAAAGGCATTTTTGTGTAGCAATATACCCCGTGACTGGTGTGGAAATCCGTCTTTTCCTCATCTTGTTCCGCCATCTGTATTTAATGATAGCCTTTGTAGGCGTCTAGAAAACACTTAAAGGGATAGCCGCAGAGGGACTCGACCTTCCAATTGATTTTTGGAAGGGGGTAACAATCCTACGAACAGGCCTTGTTTAAATCTGTGAAGTCTACACACATCCTCCAGCTACCATCATGCTTCCTCACCATGACCGGGTTGGATAACTAGTCGTGGTAGTAGACTTCCCGTAGAATTCCTGCCTCTACCAGTTTTTGTACCTCTACTTAGATTGCCTTGGCGCGCTCTGGGGCCTGCCCCCCTTTTTTCTGTCTGACAGGGTGATATCCTTCTCGGATATCGAGTCGATGCTCGGAAATCGATCGTGGTACTCCCGTCATGTCGGACGGTTGCCATGCGAATATATCTAAGTTTCCCTTTAAGAGTGTGCATAATTCCGTTCGTGCTTTTGTCGATACCGTTCCTCCAATAGTAATCTCTTGGTTCGGAAAGTCAGGGTGTATGGCCACTTTAAAATTTTTGTGACGTGCTTCAGCCTTTTTTGCAGAGTCTTTAGGTGATGCTGCAATGGTAGCGCACTCAGTTGGCGTCAGGGTAGTACTACGGATAGTCACTATTCCGCTATTCACCGGGAACTTGAGCATTCCATAAGCCGTGGATGGTACTGCTTGGATTCCTCTTATCCCAAGCCTTCCAATGATACCGTTGTACGATGACGGTGACCTCACTATCATAAAATTCATCCATGCTTTTTTATAATGCTCTGCGTCCCCTATAGTTACCAAGAGCCTTAACTGTCTGAGCGGCCATATAGTTTCCCCACTAAAACCGGTTAGCGATGTAGTCTCCAGGACCATTTGGATCTGGATTTCCGGCCAGAGCCGGTTGAAGCAATGTTCATAAAGTACCTCCATCAAGGAGCCTCCGTCTACGTACATGCGGTGAACCGCATGTCCACCAATTTCTGCTTCTATAACGAGTGGACCTTTTGTTCCCTTATTAGAAGTCAATGGTGGGAACATAATCTCTTTGACGTGAGTGAAGCTCTGTGTAACCTTCTGTCGCGTCACTCTCTGCTACGGCTGTATCATATAGATGGTCGCGGCTTTGTCTTTGACTGGAGCATCCTTTTTTCTGGTCTTTTGTTGATCTCTATCTTGCCTGATTTCTTTAATGAAGTGTAAGAGTTTGCCTGCTCTTACCAATTCTTCAATATGCTTTCTTAGCTGCACACATTCATCAGTGTTATGTCATTTATCATTGTGGAACTCGCAGAACTTGTTGCTGTTTATTTTTTCTACCGGGGTTACGATGGGCGGTGGTGGTTTGAACTTTCCTGATTCAGTCGCGAAAATTTCTTTGGGCGTTCTAGTTAGGGGAGTAAACTTGTTGGACCCCCTCCCCTCCTTTGGCTAATTTCAGAAGTCGGATCTTCGCTCAGAGGTGTGCCGTTTGGATTGGTCATGTGACTTCCAAGGAGTGTGAACTTTCTTTTTGGAAGCAACGACGGTTTCTCCCCGTATGAAAGCCGTGGTGGCGGTCATCATTTCCTCCATAGTCTTTGGGACGTGCTCATTGAGATATTTTGTCAATTCAGGTTTATTAACTCCATGTATGAATCCAGAGATTCGCATGCACTCAGGGGCTCCCTTCATGCGTTCGGTTTCAATTCTGAAACGCTTCATAAATTCTTCGATGGTTTCTCCATCCCTCTGCTTGATGTTGTGAATTTCTACTGGATCTTTTACATACTTCTTTTGCTGCATGAAGTACACTAGGAAAGTCGCTTTTAGACCCTTGTACCCATCTATGCTTTCGGGAGGTAGCTCATCGAACCAGACCCTCGCGGCCCCTATTAAGGTAGAGTTGAACATGTGACACCATGTAGGCATTGCCCAACGTTCTACCTATGTCGCGGCTTGGAAGATTTTCAAGTGGTCTTCCGGATCTCCGGTTCCGTCATAAGTTTTCACATTGTTAGGCATTCGTGTCTTCCGCGAACTTTTGAAGTTGCGGATTCAAGGTGTGAACGGATCTACATCCTCGTAAGTCCAGGGTACAGCCAAGTCTTCTTCATCTACTGGCTTGCACTTTTTTGCCCTTGACTTCCAGTGTCCTCTGTCACTGGTACTGCTTTCTGATCCACGAGATGGTGGGGATTCACTTTCCCTCTATCTCTTCACGCTACGAGAGTGATCTTTATCACGAGAGCGATCTCTATACTTGGTTCCGGTCCTATGAGAGGAGTAAGTATCGTTGTATGATTCTTCGACGCCACGGAGGTGGTCCCTGATTCGGTGACGGTCCCTACCGAGGGAACGACCTCTACTATGAGAGGGATCCCTAGAGCTCGCCCTGCTCGGCTTGGACTTTGTTATACTTGGAGAGTAAGTATCACTGATTCGCTCATGTACGCTCTTCTTACGGTGGCTCAGGCGGTTAAACACGTTTCTATCATCGTGCCTTTCCCTACCACGTGTCCTGGATCTCTCATGATGGAACCTTATAGGCGAGTTTTCTGTCCTTGAGTTCAGGGAGTTCTCTCTTTCTCTTCGGGTTTTCTTGGGTCTTTCTCCAAAATCCAGTCTGGTTTGGATTTCTTTTCGCTTGTCATGACGCGCCCTGACTATAATGATAGGCAAGATGTCTTCATAGTGTTCTTCATAGAAATCTAGGATGCTGGCCTTGGGCACTGCATTCGCTTCCTTCAATGTCTTTTCTTTGAAACCAGCATTCTTGACAGTGGCAATGATGGGGGTAACGTTAGCCATTGTGCTCATTATTTCTGAGAGTGATTCCTAGTGTTAGGTCCCATGGATGGCGCCAACTTATTGATACAAAAGTCAGGTTAGGTTGTGTTTAGCCCGAATAAGCAATTACTCGGGTATGGAGTACCTTGTTCTTGTACCAAGTGAATTCGTTTTAGGATCCCTGCACAAGGAATAAAACACCGTTAACCTTATTGTGGTAGCGGATCCCATGATTAGACTCCGGCGTGAGAGTAAGTATATAACTTTGGAGGGTGATCGAATGTAATTAGGGTTTATCAGATACCTGTATTGATCACAATTGCGTTCCTTTTTTAGACTAAATATCCTTTAGGGTTTTCATATATTTCGGCCCAAGACGCGTCCGATATTCAAGGGATTCGGGATTATCCCAGCCTATTTAAATAAGTAGAGTATATCTCTTATTTAATTAGGTTATCCCTTTCTAACAATAGCTCACGAAGATGCCGTGGCCCCGGACCCTGTACTGGCAGCCGTTGCCCCGGACCCTGTACTGGCAGCCGCGACCCGCAGGTCCAAGTGGCCATGACCGCGATGTGTAGGTCGAAGGCCCATTGTCAACTACCAGCCCATAATTTTATGAATGGGCCGGGCCGGTCCATACTATACGTCATCAAAAAGTGATGATAAACTATGTTTTTTGTTGTGTTAGGTAGCCTATCTTCTTGTTGGCACATTAGTACTTTTAAACCGTCTGGAGATGTAGCTCTAGAGAATGCAACATATAGCTGGCCGTTACTAAACACCAGTTTAGGTAAGTAGACTCCGATTTTGTTAAGAGATTGCCCCTGACTTTTATTAATTATCATTGCATAGCAAAGCTTAACAGGAAATTGCTTTCTTTTAAAAGTGAACGACATATGCGGTTCTTTGGTTGTTAACACAATTCTTGGTATGTAAACTCATTCCCCTACTTTGTTTCTAGTAATCACTTGCGCTTCGATCAATTTAGACCACAATTTTTTATGATCATGCGTATCCCGTTACACATTCCTCCTTGAAGATTCATATTTCTTAAATGCATAATATAAGCCCCTACTTTCAATTACAGCTGATGTGGAGGAAATCCTGAAAGCTAAAGTGTGTTTAAATACTCAGGTGGATATAATAATTCAACCTCCCCTCGGTCAATTCCAACATGGATTACTTCGTCTGAGCTTGTATAAACAGTGCTACCACCATGTAACACTTCCAAAACCGTCGCATTGATATCATCAGCAGTACTATTTTTCGGACACACTATGGCCTTTTGTTGCAGATTCCCTGTTGTTGGTTGCTGTAGTGTTTTCTCATCATAAATAAACCCTATAAGGTTTCGTAAATTGCTGTCGTCGTCAGGTAGACAGTATTCTTCAGGGATAGTAATCCAAGAAGAGTCACCTTCACTCTTGTCTTCCACGGTTCTAATTATACCATCACCTATTTCCAATAACCATGAAGCAAAATCTGTGGCTCTCCTCTTTTCATCTACGGTCAAACTGGGCTGCAAAAGATGCATATTCTCTCTCAGCCTGCAGATCTTGAAATGTGGCCATAATTCTGATTCAGCTATCGATGCGCCTACTATTTCCACCTTTGATGCCCCCTTTTTTACAGGAAGTGTTTGTCGGAAATAACCGCCAAGAACAATTGTTTTACCTCTAAACAATTTGTGTGGAACATCCAATATATCCCTTAGTGTCTCGTCCAACGTTTCAAAACACCTTCTGTCATTCATAGGGGATTCATCCCATATTATAAGGTTTGTTTCAGCCAACAATGACGTCGCATGTGTATTCTTCTAATTGTTACATAAAGACTCATCAGTTAAGTCTAGCGGAAGCTTAAACCTTGAATGGGTCGTACGGCCTGCCGGAAGAAGTAGTGAGGCTATACCCAATGATGCAACGGCTAAAACATTTTTTCCTTGTGACCGCAGAGTATTTGTGAGTGCCTTCCAAAGAAAGGTCTTTCCGATCCCTCTGTTTCCGTACACGAATAGCATCTCTTACCGATTTATGGTAAATGCATCGAGAACCGTGTCATATATGTTTCTCTATTTTGTGTTTAGTTTAGGAACCAAAACAGCAACCTCTTTTGCTAGCTCAATTCTGTTGTAGCCTTTTCCTCCATTAACTCTTTGTTCCTCAATGCGTCTCAAAGTTTTCTTGAAAGCAAATGGGGCCAAAATCTGAACCTATCTTGGAAAAGGTGTTTAGGATTATTTCCAACTCGTATAACACGCCGCCTTCTAGTTCTGGATCATTCGTGTAGAGATCTTCAATATGGAGTGAATCTGACATGGTTTTTGGAATGTCGTCTGACATTCTTCTCTAGTATGATTTCCATAACCTGAGAGGATCCGCAACATCATAGAAAATAGAGATCTCAGAAAAGAGGGATCTTAACTGTTGGCTCGTTGCTGAGAAAGCTGAATCTTCTAAAGCAGTGTGCCATTCTCTGTTATCACCGAGTAACCTTAAAGCCTCACACACTAAACGGAAAGTGGGTAAAGTCTTTTATTCACTGTGCGAATGTCTTCAAACATTTTACATCCTGTCTGGTAACAAAGCAGCATGCATAAATAGAAAAGTTCTCCAGAGGTAGGATGAACATTTACAAGTTGACCAGTTAAGCCTGCAGTCCTCCGTTGTCTTCGTCTCCAGCTTTTAGAGTCCGGACACCACACAAATTCTTTGGTGAAGTCTATGTAGGTAAGATGAAACCCATCTTTATTCAATTTGTTATAGTCTAACCACTCGGTAAGTGTTGTCTTTATTTTGCCTTTGTCATTAACAATTTTCGAGGTGGACAGAAAGTATTTGCACTACTGGTTGCCTGTTGTGTATCTCATACTTTAGAATTCACCAACACGCTTCATGAGGACAAATAAAACTTCCGTCAATAAAATTCTGTATCTCGTCTCTTTTTATGGATGTGTTACCAGTCTCGGCTGGAGGTTCGCAAACTGGCCTAACTATCTTAGCAGCAATCTTATCTGTACATTTGGAAATATATTTGAACAAATATTTGATCAACATACTCTAGCCATAATATTCAACATTTATGTGAGCATGGAAAGTCAGGCATAATTCACGGTTGTATGGCACAATGTAAGAATTGTCTAAATCAACACCCCATCGAGTCGTGTACGTATTTGTTTCTCTTCTGTGGTAGTGAACATATCCATCAGCATCGAAAAAAGTATGTTCATTATACTTTTTAGGAAACTTCTTTCCACATTTTCCCTCTTTCATGCATACAATGTCAAAATTAAATAGCCCACATGGACCGTGGACCATCATTCAGATACAACTATGTAACCTTGAGGATCAGTTTCCGGGTCTGGTAATTTCGCAGAAATATATCGATCTATTTCGACCGCATGTTAGATCTTGATTTTGGCTCTACCCAAACCAGAGTGTGACAATGAGGGAGGCCGCGCTTCTGAAATTCAATTGTGTACAAAACTGAAAACACAAAAAGAAAAAACCGCATCAAAATAATAACAGTTAACGGGTAGGCAACCTGTAAAAAAATATAAGGAAAAAGGTAAAACATAAAATTAGGAAAAAATTACAAATCCCTTTAAATTATACTATAATAGGGATTCCATATTCATTGAATAATTTACGCAATGTGGAGGAGAATAATTTAAACATTATTTACGTCCGGCAATGGAACCGAAGAGTTCACGGTCTCTTAAGAACTTGCAAAAATCTTGGACCTTTTGTTCAAACACACATACCACGACATCTGCTCTATCTGCAAGTGTCAATTCTAGGAACTGCTACATGTGCCTTTTAATCTCGGGCCAGTTAACATTACATGTGAAGGTGACAAAATACTGCGGGTTACCAAGTGCACAGAAAATTACGAGAGCATCCAAATAATGATTGTACATGTAGTGTGGCCCGCCGGTGAAAGTCCTTGGAAAAATAATCCGCGCACTGATTTTAGAACCTTCCCGGTCTCCTCTACAAATCGCATCATAAATGCCAGACAAATAGTCTCTCCTGATATCATTTTGGCGGAGCCTGTAGAAGTCTAGTCGGTTTTGTTCAATGCAACAGTACACGCCAACTACGTATTGCTAAAACAGCCGTCCACCCCTAAAAAGCAGGCCATAAGAGTCCAACCGTTCATGCAGCTAAAACATGTAGTATAGATTTATGGACAGCCTTTTATTGTCACCACGTCGTTGCTTTATTTCTGGGAAAAAACCGGATTCACCATACACAAATAACAGAGGAAACTAAAAGGACATGTATGACGGATGCAACTTGTTTACCCGTTGAGGAAAACTATCCTTGGACTCGATAATAACATCGTAGCCGGTTCTAGTATTTGGGCCAGTTTCAAATAAAATTGCACCTAGAGTCCCTCAAGTTGGCAAATCATACTCGCGCGCTCCAACAACACTAAAAAGCTTGATCCAAAAATCTGGAACATCAGCTGCCTCAACTCTGTCCCTAGCTGTGCGAAAAAGCCTCACCAAGTTATTGTGCTCATCCAGAAGCCAAATAAGGGAAGAAACTATTTCAGGATCCAACTGAGATGAACCACCTTTAGAAAAATGGCGCATACAGTTTTCTACTTCATTTTGGGTGTAATATATATAGAGTTGAAGAAAGCGAGGTGTATTTCCCGGTGCAGGACACAACGAACCAATCCAATGGTAAATCTGTTCTGAGATTTTGAAAACATATGGGCCCCTACGCTTGTTTACAGAGTCGTCTACACATGCCCCGAATGAAGTCATGGCAAACATTTGATTGTATGCTTGGATATTTTCCTGAAATCCCTTGTCTCCAAACAGCTCTTTAATAATGCTCGGTAGATCAGGTGCCCGTTAACATACCACCTTTCCTCCTGCACAACATTTATGATACTAGGGCCTGCTACTATTGTTATGCCCTTTTATCCGCTCGCCATACCAAAATCTAGCATAACAGTGCTCACAAACCCAATCACAATCGGCTATATCAATATACAAATCCGTGACACCTGCAAGCCATAAATTAGACATATTAGGCGAGTCGGATACAGTAGTTAACCGGGACCTACAACATAAATACATAAATAGGCATAACATTTTAGTAAAAAAGGTCTGCAATACCTCCATGATAAACATTTTCCAACTTATCGCCGTCAACTACAACCCCATCAAAGACCGCCGTAAAGGCCCGAGCACGTTTCCGTTCTTGACTTTTACAAACACCTCGAAGTTTTTGCTTCTGCCCAAGACTGGAAGAAGATATTTCAGCTGCAAAAAAAAGAGAGTAAGGAAACAATAAAAGGACTACAATAAGGAAACCACATAACAGGGCAAAGCGTGTAACAAATAACAACAATAACATAAAGGGAAAAGAAAGAATACAAACCAATATCAGGTTGAGGATTTGATTCTCCACACGACAGGTTTGTGTATCTACAATTTTCCTAAAATGGGGAGGCAATGGATGCACCCCTTTGTGTTCCCACAAAAAGTCCCAAAGAAGGCTCCCTTACAAAATATGAAACTATGACTTTCCAATACGAAACATCAGAGGAAAATGGAAAAAGATAAAACACTACCGGGTACCTGCAGACCATACGCTTCTAAACTGACGAAAGTATTTTTCATAGCAATCACCTACAAAAGAGGACCGTATAACTTTACACCCGGATCGAGTCCCATAATTACAATCTTCAATTCCAACTAAATTGGTTTCATCACCCGACGAACGCACAACACAATTTTTCAAATCCTAAACCATTAGACCCCTACCAATATCACTTCCCGAATCACACGTACTACCCGATGGTTTGCAAGAAGCATGCCGAACCACTGAATTCCCAAAATCCAAAACAACAGTTCCACCTCAGACATTATCAACCCCCATATAATCACCATATTGTCCACTAACAAAATCACCACCTAATCGTCACTGCCATGGTTCACTAACGGCAAAGACAGAACCAGGAATATAACCATAAATACCATGACTACTATTATTCATGGTTCCAAACTTTAAATTACCTTTTTTTCTATGTTCATATTCAGTATTTAAGGAGTCTATTTTTCATTTTCCTTTCATATTCAAACTACCTGGTGCAAAAATAAGGAATACCAAAAAAGAAAATACCATTTTGGGTAACCTAAGTATGAAACAAGAATGGGACACCAAAAAAACCAATCAACATACATCTAAAACAAAGAACATAACCGAAAAAAATTTAAGTGAAAAAATTTAAAAATTACCTGGAACAACAAATCTCGCCCAAAACAGAGTATCCAAAAGTAAACTTGTAGGATATTAGATATCATAACACAATAGTGATGGATGGGGTTAGCCAATTCTAGAAAGAGAAACAGCTAGAGAGAAAAGCTTTAGTGAGAAAAAGTGATACTTGAATTATGAAATGACCAACAACCTCTTCCATGGGATGGGCTTACACGTGTGGGTTTATTACCTGGCCCATTACCGTATGTCATACGTTAAACATTCAACTACGAGCTAGGATAAACTGTAAAATACATGAGGTGACCGAGTCTTTTTATTAAATCTAACAATCTCCCCTTAAGGGAGGTCACCCTGAAAATACTAACTTAAGCTCGACAATCTTTCGATTGATCTTGTGTTCTAGCTTGTAGTCTTTGATTCTTTATTAGATATCTTGTACTTTGATGTAGTGAACTTTGACTTGTGGCTTGAGCTTGTTCCTTGACTCTGTATGTGATCTTGAGCTTTCTTGAGATCATCAGCCAAACATAATCTCTAATCATCATCTTGTGATCTTTCGCCATCTTGTGTACTTGTGACTTTTGGACCGACATGCTCATACCTTTCTTGATCTTGAAAGCTTGAATATTCTTTGTTTAAAGCCTTGAAACATTTACTTGAGCTTTCATGGTGTCTTAAGATGTGTCGGTCGAGTATGAGCATGTGGTTATGAATCTCACTTGTCTCTGGCTACCAGCTGCTACCATCGGGAATACCTGCAGGTTTACGTTAGTAATAAACAGACAAAAGAGTCTTTGTTTACTTTCATTGAATACGGTTGTAATAACCACAGTTCCTCGTTAATCAGTATAAATATTGCCTATGATCAGGTAGAATTCCAAAGAATCTCCTTGACAGGGTTTTGCAGCTATACTATTCGTTCTCAATACCAGAGCGTGTCAAAGCAGACAACATAGTATGAGTGAATCAGTGAGTTACTATCTCACCGATTAAACATAAAATTAATTTGAAAATCAATCGACGTATCACTTGTAAAAGTGTTTTTGTAACACATCGAGAGTTTTAAGCGTTTATCAAAATTCATCAACCGTCAATTCATAATCTGGACCAAATCTATATCTAGTGTTACAAGTTTGATCCATTTAGGATCTCACAAGTCACCTACTGTAGAGCTTGTTTGATGTTGGCTCTAGCAGGATTTCCATCTTCACTATGAATACTTAAGTATCACTCGGATGTTCTGGCAATACCACAAGGATAATGCGTAGGGCTCTTAAGATATTCCTTGTTTTCACAGTGTGTGAAAGACAAGTATATTGGAATAGTGTCCTAATGAGATTTATAGATGATCTCTTGGCTCTAGACTCAATAGTGCATTTTGGTTTTAGTGATCGGAGGCTGGAGCTGACTGCCACATTTTCAATATCAACTAACTCGGAGTGAAAAAGTCGATAGAAATGTGTGAATCTCCATGAGAAATGAAACAAGAGTCTGTTGAGAGACCTTGAGTGGCTAGGGATGGTTGTGCATTGCGTCACAGGGTCCATGACGACTATCTTCAATACCAGACAACATCTTAGTGTTTCTGATAGTTTATGCATTTACCCGGTTTCTGCCTAAGTGTATGGAGGGTTTCTTTCTTTTCACCCTTTATCCTTACAATTCTTTTTCATTCTTTAACCCCTTCAATGCTTACTGAGACTTTATGACTAGTACCTTGTTGGGTTTGTTCCAGTACTAGCTCCATCTCAGTCGACACTATTCCATTATTCTCACTTTTACTCCTTTTTATGTCATACCTAAGGACTTCTTCACTAACTAGTGGATTGTCCCTAGGTAGATCCCTCCGGTTCTGGCTGGATCATGGGAACGAATACCTAACCTTACCAACCTTATAACTCCAATAAAATTAAATGCATGGTCGGTCTTTTGGTACTATTCCCCTTGCCATAAAACCATTTGAAAAACTCAATCAAGGTACGTACGATATAAATATCAAAGCTTTTTGTACCTCGATTGTTTTGGCTTTTCAGAAATGCTCCCCCTCAACATGTGCATCGATATACGAAAATGTTTAGCACATAGATAATGGAGTACACACATGAGTCCATAAATCATATTTTTATAGGTTTTCATATTTAAATCACATTTTATCCCCTTATCAAAAATTTCAAATCCTTTGATATTTTGGATATTAAATGATTCAAATATGTTAGAAAACTGAGAGAAAAATGTACCGATTATTCACAAGCCAATTGGGGAACATATTAATGCTCCCCCTCAATATTAGAGGGAACATATTCAAGATTTTAAGTTTAACGAAAAACTCATGAAAATTTATATAATGACACTTGATACGGAAAGATCCACTACATAATAATGTACAAGATATATTATACAATATAAGATGATATTGACCTGAGTATCGAAATGATGAGATAATTTTGTTCTGTCGATGAGTCAGTAGTCAATATCTCTTATCCTTCCACTAACAAAGCTTTCGAGACTCCTGAAGATTCGCCTTATCTTGAGCCTTCTCTCAATAAGCTTGATGAACTCTTGACTCCTCCGTTTATCATCCTCAGTCCAAATTCTACTCTCCATGCCAGGGTTGTACTTGAACACCTCATAGTCTTTGACCATGTAATCCAGCTTTTCTAGAATTCTCATCAAAGTGTCATCGCTGAATTTGTGCACCTCAGTCTCCCGCATCATCTTTTTCTGATTATTTCTATCTCTGTAGATTACAGCCCTCGGCTTATGGACAATGGTGTAGTCTTCTTTGAATAGAAAATCAGTTGCATCCCATCTCGGTTGTGTAATGTTGAGCTTCGTTTGATTGCTCTCAATACCGAGTTGCAAGTCTTCTACGCGTTGTCTGATGACTATATTCCTAGTCCACAAGTTGACTACGGTGGATAGGTGAACTTTTTCGGTTCCAAATAAGTGGTTGAGATTGCCTTGAAGATGAAGCAGGTACATGTCTTCAAAATCATTCGGATGCAGATTTTTGAAGTCGGCCTTCGAGATCTTGTATTCTTTGTAGTCAACTCTTCGTAAAACAATCTCGCTCAAGAATGTGTAACCGTATCTGGAGTAGGTCTTGAGACAATACTAAGAATCTTCATGTGTGATCTGACTGCATTGTGATCAGAAGGGGCACTGTGTCTTGTAATGTAGAATTCCTTGCGCTTGAACCACTAGTGTGAAATACCATAGGCTGAACTGATATCGTAGTCACATTCACTTTCAGTCCATAAGGACGGTACTAATTCTTCAAGCCTGAAGTTTAGATAGTAAGCCCCTTTCAGTTTGGATATTGATAGGGCATGCCTTCTTTCTTTGTTACCTGATAAAAGATATTCTAGATCTTTATTGAAGAAGTATTGACTTTGAATTGTGACCTGACCTGGTGGACCTCCTATAGGTAATGGTTTGCTCACGTCATGCACGACCCGATTACCCTCAGGATTCATCAAATCAACCTGATCTGTTAGTAACAAGTGGCACTCTTCCATTTGAAATTGAAGGGATATGCTATTCTTGTGAAATGGTCTGATTATCTTGTAAACTTGACCTTCAAAGTCAGCTTTGACGAGCTTCTTCTTCCCAATCTGTTTGCAATACCATTGGATGAAGGAGGCCATATCTCTCCAGTTTTCCGAAGTAACTTGTTTTTCTCTGGATCTTTATACGTTTTGGCCAGTGCATCAGCCTAGTTGTTCTCAGTATCAAGTAAGTCATTTGGAGGAATGACCCAATCTGGTTCAGGTGTTTCTGGTGTTTCTTCTTCCAGTAAAGGCTTCAACCAGTCTAGTCTAGTCTTGATCTTTGGAAGGTGGACAGCACCGGTATCCTCTGATTCTGAGAGATGCATATCTTCTGGTATAAGATCGTCATTAACAGGCTGTTCAGATGGAGAAGCAGGCTTTTTCTTGGAGGAGCTGGAGGGAGCTTCTCTTGAGTAGAAGGTCTTCCAAGTTGAGGACTTCTGAACTAGAGGATGTTTTGAAGCAGAAACATTATAATCATGCTTTTTCTTCTTGCTTCGGTCAGAGTCCTTTGGAGGAGGTGGAGGGGGATCTTGGTCATCACAACGTCTCTTACGAGACTTAGTTAATTCTTCATGAAGTTCATCATTGTTGTCACGTTGCTGAAGGGAGCTTCTTACAAGACTTAGTTAATTCTTCATGAAGTTCATCTAACGCTACCATGTTTGACACTTCCTCACCTCGTTATTCTTCAACATTAATAATCTCAGTATTATTCTTACTGTTAGATTGTCCCATATCAGCAGTAGTTTCAGCATCATTGGTAGAGTCTGCGGGAGACGAAGTATCTTGGACCACATTCGCGGATATATCATCCTGAGGTTGTGCAGAGGGTCCAGTAGATGCATCCTGAGTTACTGGAGTTCGCCTCTGAAATATGTATTGATCCTTGATACTTTGCTTCTTTGGCTTTTGCAGATCTAGTAGTGATTGTGCAGCTTGCTCATCAAAAACAATACCTTTCCCCTTGCCTTCAACTTCTGGGAGTTTTCGGATGAATCCTGGGTCAGGTTTATGAACGACCACTCTGCCGATCGGTGCTTGTATAGATTCCAAGCTCATTTGAATACCTCTCTGGAGATTGTATTCATCATCTTCTACTTGAAGTTCAGAAGCCGATTGAGGTTCTTCATCTGCTTTGTCAACAAGATGATCAAACCTCTTTCCCTTGCGAATTTTCTTTAAAGGAGTAGGCTTGGAGGTTTTTTTCGCAGGCTTAGGTTATTTGTCAGGTGCAGGCTATATGGACATACCAGTTTTTGGAGCTTTCTTCTTCTTCTCAACTTCACCTGTCATAGTAGTCGGTTGACGGGGTTTACGGGCAGCCATTTCCAAATATTTCTCGTAGTACTCTGAATTTCGAATGGCATGAGTAATCAGGTCTTTAGGAATAGGCATTCCAAATACCTCATCCACTCCTCCTTTGCTGACAAATTTGAGATTGCCGAGTGGATAGTCATCTGCCATAATGTGAACAGGAGACTAGGGCCTTATGTGAATATTGTGTCTACTTCCGAAGTAATAGATAATCAGCTTGGTGAACTAGCAGTATGGAATGACATGAGGCTTAGTCTTCTTGGTAGGAACCTTGAGATTGGCCATATCAGAAAAGAAATTCTTAATTGCCTGTATGAAATCTTCCTAAATAAGTTCTACATAGTCTATATTGGTTCCTATGATAACACCCCACAACATTTGAAGAACTAGGTGTCTGTGTCTGTCACCACCAGAGGTCTTGCCTGTTAAGCATTGGTTGATCATAGAAAGCATAGTTCTCCATGGCTGATATAGATCGTTCACGTACATCTTAGAGACAAATTGAAGTTCTTTTGAGTATCCCAGATTGTTCACAAAGTGTATTACCAGATCACTAGCTAGAGGTGGCACAAAAGGGTGTGCAAAATCTTTAGGGGTAATCCCCAAAGCCTTGCGAAGAAGATTAACATTCAGAGTGAAACACAGTTCATCTAGTTGGAAACTGTATACACCAGTCTTGGAATCCTTTCTAAGAATGTTCTAGAATTGTTCAATGTAGATACAAGGAACATCAACTGATGCAGTGAAAGCTCTAAAAAATTTGGTGTTCTGCAGAATGTCCACAAAGATGAGAAAAATAGGATTCTTCTGCTTCTTCTGAAGATCCATAAGAATATTGCCCTTTCCAATAGGTAAGCGTGCCTTGACAGGAACCAATTGTTCATCAGTTCTTGTAGGAGCAAGGACATTCTCTTCAGCCATCTTATCTGCTTATAAATATCAATAAAGATAGACAAGATAACAGATATTTGATGTTAGAGGTAAGAATTGGCCTTGTGTTTGAGTTAGCATGCCATGTTTGATTAAGCTATGATTGAATCATGTATGAGAAAAATATATCACATTGAGTCACTCGTCATTGGCTTAAGTCAATCCAAAAGTCAACATTGGTCAACTTTGGTCAAAGGTCCAGTGTTTATCCGAAAAGCTCAATAGCAAGTTAACTGAACCCGGATGGGAGTTAACTAGTCAATTGGACCTTTGGATTGGACCTGAAAAGGTTATTGGGCTTAATGGGCCAAAACTAGAAAGTATGGCCCAAACCGCTGTCAATCAGTTTACCAAACCGCCATGAAGTGGTTTGGGGTAAACCGCCATGAGAAGACAATGGCAAACCGCTGATAAGCAATTCACCAAACCGCCATGAGGAGGTTTAAGTAAACTGTCATCAAGCGAATCTGACCAAACCGCTGCGAAGAGGTCTGGACAAACCGCTGTGAGAATTGCTTGATAAACCACTATGAATAGAATATTATTACTATTAAAATTTAATATTTTTTAGTAAACCGCTGTGACTAAACCTTTGTGAATATTTTATTGGTATTTAATCAAACCGCTGTGGGTTAGAAAAAAAATTAAATAGCGGTTTGAATATTTTAATATTAAAGGTATAATTGACCAAACCGCGATGATGCTTAATAGCAAACCATGGTCAACCTTTCTGATTAAAATATTATTAAAACCAGCAAACCGCTACGAAGAGTATTAAGCAAACCGCTACGTAGAGCATTAGTTTCACAGCAAACCGCGGTGATGAATATCGAACACAAACACCATTTTTTTATCAATTTTGGCAACTACAAACTTTATCCAAGGCATCTAATTTTACTTTAACCTCCTAGAAATCAAATCTAACACCCTATTCTTTAACATTTCTTCCAATTAGAACATTACACAACCATTAAGGCCACAAGTTCTTTGAAATCCTAACGGGGGCATGCAAACTAGTTTAGCTACACATTAGTGACTTCTTAACAATACACAAGTACATACACATACTTTTCAACAACACCAAACCACTTTTGACTATTAAAAAGGAAACCATCATTCAAAAATTATCATATCATGCATACAAGTGATTGGAGATTGAAACCAAACATCAAAACATCATCATAACAACCCTAAGAACTAATCCCAGCAGACCAAATCATAACACCTAACACCCTAATGGTTTTCAATCAAAAATGAATGTAAAATCAATCAAATCACACACATGTGTTAATGATACACCAAACAAGTAATGATCGAGTGTAAAGTAACCCTAAACGCATCTATCCCAGCCACCCAATTCCATTTCCAAACAACATTTAATATTTTTTAAGAAAAACCTAGGTCGTTCTAGGGATTCTCATTGATTAAATGTGTTTTGATTCAATTCCTTTAAGCTATCGTATGATCTAGTGATATAGAACAGGTTTTAAGAATTACCTTAACAAGAAAAACACTAGATATCAAGAATCAAAGGTGCTACAGTGGGGTGGCGGTTTGCGAGAGAGTGTCTGTGTTTTTTGAAGTTTGACCGAAATTGAAGAGGTTTGACCAGACTTGTCAAACCGCTGCCTTTTATACCTTATGTTTCGTTTTTGGCAGTATTAGTCCCTAGGCTTCCTAACATCTTTTATTTTCGGTTATGAGTATTACTGGTATTCGCTATTTTATACATATCTTTTACCATAAAAAATGAACCCAAAAGACCAAAAACATAATTAAAATTGAAAATATATGCTTGTTTTTGTGTTTGTGTATGTGCAGGTACGGATATCAAGAAAAGGACAAAAATAAAGACAAAACCAGACAAAACCGAGCACGGGATTAGAATGAGCGCGAGAATTCGAGTCCAACGGTGCCTTCATCTTTTATTGGGCCGACAACACCATTTATATGGGTCGGCCCGACCCATACTTAAACAAAAGCCCAAGAAATAATCATGATCCAATAAAATGAATCAAATAAACCCATTTGCATTTCTTATGCATGAATTGAGATGAAAATATATACCAATCATCATGTGACAACCCACTACCATAAAAAAAATGAAATGAATGAAATGGAAGTAATTGGGAAATGACGTATGCCTACATCATACCCACATGACTTGGAATTAATTCAAAGTAAGTCACGTGATGCCCACTATCTAACTCTTACCAAATGATCAGCCGACACGTGTATGGTAATTCAGTTATCAATTCATTTCAAAGATAATCAAACGAACATAAGGCAGCGTAGATAGTAAGCAATAATAATGGCCACGTGGAGCTCATACAACGGCTGGATCATTTATGCAAAAATGGTGATCCGTGTGACATTGTTATCAAGCAAATGATTGGCTCATTATCTCCCCAATAATTGGATAAAAATTTACATTTGTATCCCCTCTTCCCTTATAAAATGTAATCCGCCCCCTCATTAGCAAGAGGAGATTTTAGGATAAGTTATTAGTTTTTTTTAAAGTTCTCTCTAGTTTATTGTCTAGCTTATTTTTAATGTCTTTTAGCTTATTTCAAATCTTGTAAACACTTTTTATTAAGCTTTTGTTAATGAATCTTTTTAGTTTATTGAGTTTATTTTGTAAAAGAGATTGTGGCTTATTGATATGAAATAAAGATGGTGTTGTTTAGCTTATTCTTTTGCTTATTCTCGAAATAAGTTCTTAATTGTTGGCTTATTTTCGAGCTGATTGAACAACTTATTTCCACAAATTGATTAAGTTTTCTTGTAGCTTATTCGATCTAAATTTAAGCTCAAAAATCTCAAATAATTTTCGGCTTATTTGTTCTAGTTATGATTTTTTGTTTGCTAATTGATTTAGTTATTACGTAATTAGTTTCATCTCATTCAAGTTTGCTAGATCTCATTCAAGTTTTAATAACTTATCGTTGACGTTTCGATGTTTGTTTGTGTCAGTAGAGACCGGGTACATTGTGTACCTAAACAAAGGTGGTATGACTGTCATCACAAATGAGAGAATGAGATGATTCCTTACTCGATTGGTCAGGAGATGGCGAGTTTGTATTGATTCGCAGAAAACTTAATGAGCCACCCGAAAAGACCACTTCCCATTACATTTCATGGATCAAATGGCTCGAGACGACTAGCAGGGAAACGAAATACTATGTTTCCTCGATGGCTTCTCAGGTTACTTTCAGATCACCAATTGACCCAAAAGACAAGAAAAAGACAACCTTCACTATGCCCTTACGACTTGTGCTATCGTCGCATGCCTTTTGGGCTAATGCCAATGCTCAGGAGCACGTTCCAAAGATGTATGATGGCAATCTTCCACGATTTATGATTTGAGGAAACGATGAAGTATTAATGGATGACTTTTCGGTCTTTGGAGGACTCTTTTTTCTACGTGCCTAAACCCATTTAGAAAGATGTTGAAGCGGTGTGAAGACACCAATTTGTCTTTAAACTGGGAAAAGAGCCATTTCATGGTAAAGGAAGGCATTGTTCTCGGACATAAAATCTCTAAGTCGGGACTTGAGGTTGATAGAGCTAAAGTGGAAGTAATAGCTAAACTCCCCTCATCCGACTTTCTGTCAAGGTGTCCGTAGTTTCCTTGGGCACGCGGTTTTTACGACGATTCATTCAGGGACTTCTCCAAATTTGCCCGTCCTATGACTCATTTGCTTGAAAAAAGAGACTCCCTTTTTCTTTTTCTGAAGAGTGTATCGATTCCCTTTAATACACTTCAAAAGAAAAATGGATGGAGGCCTGCCGTTCTTATTGCTCCCGACTGGACTTGCTCTTTTGAAATGATGTGCGATGCTAGCAGACTTCTCCATTGGGGCTGTCCTTCGGGCAAAAAGAAAAAAAAAAAAATACAAGCATTTTCAATCCTTTACACTATGCTAGGCAAGACTATGAACGAGGCTCAAAACTACTACCCACTACGGAAAAAGTATTACTTGCTTGTGGTGTATGCCATTTGAGAAGTTTAGTTCATATCTTGTCATGTCAAAAGCCTTAGTATATACTGGATCACTCTGCCATCAAGTATCTCTTTGCAAGAAGGATGCTAAGCAAGACTCTGCGGTGGATCTTATTGCTCCAAGAGTTTGGATATTGAATTCGAGACAAAAAAGGAGTGAGAATCTCGCCGTCGATCATCTGTCCCAGACTGGAAAATCCGCCCATCAAGACAAACTCGAGAATAAAGAAATCAATGAAGCATTTCCTCTCGAGACTCTTGGTTCGATTGCTCTTCAAGATCAAAGTACCCCATGGTTTGCAGACTTTGCAAATTACCATGCGGGGACAAAATCCAAACCAACGCAACCCTAAACAATAAATTGTGATTAGGGAATGACTCCCAACAAAAAAATTAAATTCTTTAAAGATGTCAAGCACTATTTCTGGGATGACCTTTCCTGTTTAAGATCTGTGCTGATCAGGTGATAAGACGTTGTGTTTCTGGCCAAGAAGCTTTAGACATTCTCAAAGCTTGTCACAGTGGACCTACTGGGGGACACTATGGTGCCAATTACACAGCAAGAAAAATCTTTGATTCAGGATCTATTGGGCACACCATCTACAAGGATGCCAATGACTTTTTGTCATCCCCGGTGTGACATTTGTCAACGTCAAGAAAAATTACGCAAGTGATGATGTGCCACAAAATACTCCATTTCAAGTTTGCGAAATCTTTGAATCTGGGGCATTGATTTATATGGGGGGACCAGTTCCCGTCTTCAAGATGGGAACAATGTAACATTCTCGTGGCTGTGGACTATTTGTCAAAATTGGGTTGAAGCAAAAGCGCCTCCCCTACAATGATGCCCGAGTTGTTTGTTAAAATTTTTGAAAAACTCTCTTCTCTCGATTTGGTTGCACCCCGAGCTAGCTATCATAATGATCGCGGAAACTCACTTCTGCAATGACCAATGTTACAAAAGGTCTGTTTAAGTATTGGAGTAATCTCATCGTCTCTCCACCTCGTACACCCACAAAAAGTGGGCAAGTTGAGGTGTCAAACGTGGTTTTAAAGCGTTTCTTGAGAGAACTGTGGGATGGAAAATCGTGCTTCTCTGGTCGATAAGCTAGATGATGTCCTTTATGGGCTTTTCGCACAGCGTACAAAACACCCATCGGGTGAGTATCTTATAAGGCTTGGTGTAACGAGGATGGAAGGAAGGCATGTATCTACCCGGAATCGAGCTAGGGCCAAAGCATACTAGGTCTCACAGCATACCAATTTTGATATTCTAACAGCGGGTGATCACAGGGAAAGTTCAATGAATGAACCTAAATGAACTTCGTGTCAGGGCCTACGGAGAACTCTTTCTGATCTATAAAGAGAAAACTCGAGAGGATACACGATGATAAGATCAAAATCCGCGTTTTCAAGTTGGTGGATCGTGTGTTCTACTCTTCAAATCTGACTGAAGATTTTCTCGGGCAAATTTGAAAATCCGTTTGGTCTGGTCCAATTACCGGTTGTCCAAGTTTTTCCATTATTGGCATGTCGAGTTATCTCAGAATTCCGGGCCCAACTTTTAAAAGTGATTGGTCAGGTTATCAAACATTATTTGGAGGGGATCGTACCAACCAGGTTGTCACTGATCTACAAACGTTCCCCATGGACCAATAAATTCGGGGGACGGGTCAAGCGTCGGGACCCTAAACAAGCGCTTCGTGGGAGGCACCCCATGCTTATCCAGTCTATCTTCTTTCTTTATGCAAATAAGTGTTTTCTTGTTTGTGTTTGTGTGAAAAAGGCTTGCCGTTTCCATTACCTGTGTTTTGTCCATGTTTTGTGTGCTTTGTATTGTATGTCCAGGTATTCCCGGATTGTGAAGGCTCTCGATTCTGTCATTTTTAACTCGAGACTTCACATCCTCTGCTTATTTTGGGAATTCAGTATCCAAATCTATATCGGACAACGTTTTTATCTTTGGCAAACTTCATAGAGAGTGGGGCCTAGATTTATTTAGTACCCCTTTGAAACATCGAGGACGTTGTTTAGTTCTGTATGGGGGGGAATCTTCGATTTGAATTTTTTGCTCTGCAGTCGTGGTTATCACGCTTAAACCCGTATTTACCACCAAATTTTTGCAAAAAATACCAAAAAAAATGAAAAAGATTTAAACAGTTTCAAAAATAAAAATTAAGTGTTTTTGTCTTTTTGGGTAGAGTTAAGAATAAATTTTGACTCGATTCGGGCGTATTTGTGCCCTAGCTTGTTCTTTTTGGCCAAAGCTTTCAAGAATTTCTATTGCTTGAATTCTTAGTGAAGGCAACGAGAAATGATAAGTTTAAATATAAGTTTATGTGTCAAGCAAGATTCGTCACTAAATTTATATCGAATAACTTGTGTTCTTTTTATCCCATAAAGCTTCTATTCCGCCTAATCATACGTGTTCGATTTAATACGGCTAAGTCAATCGATGTTTCAGAAAGCTTCAATTTGTGACTTGATTCTTAAAAGCAAAAGTTTTGAAAAGATTTATAGCCAATATAAAGCTTACTTTTGATTATATGGAGCAAAGTAATTAGATGGTATCTCATTTCTTTTGTCGTGATATCCCACTCCGACTAACTCGAGGTGGGGGTTCAACAAAACTAATGACCATCTTTGCTTCTAGGGACTTGGGTGATGTCGTGATCATCTCACTGGAAGAAAGGTTAGTGTGGAGGGTTCAAATAGAACACTAATCCTCTAGCCATATTAGGATAGAAGGTTGTGAAGTGATTTCCACTACGCTAGCAACGGGGTGGGTTTTCAAACTAAGAACACCGGAGTTGGTTGGTGATATCGCCTACTAGGTGAGCGAGGCCTGGGTAGTGTTAAACTAAGCAACGCATTCCTAGCTTAAAAAAAAAAAAAAAAAAAAAAAAAAAAAAATAAAATCAAATAAAAATAAAAATGAAAATTAATAATAATAATATAATTTTGAAGTTCTATAAAAATAAGTTGCAAAGTCTTAATAAATGGTTGCTTTGAGTCACGATTCATTTTGTGACTATGAGAATAAGTTGATCTATGGTTGAGTTAAATCGAGCACACACACGTAATCATTTATCCATGTCGGGAGTTCAAAAGTTCACAAGTCATAAGTATGAGGGCTTTACACCTAAACTTATATACTCGACATTGATCTCGTTTAATGCTGGCTTAAGACTAGTGAAATCGGGGGACGAATGTGAAATTTATCCGACAGGACATCCGTTTTAGTTATTCTATGGACGTTTCTCACTCTATGATCCCATTGTGAGTTAAATAAGAAAGACAACCTTCAAAATATCCAAAAAAAAAAAAATTTTGAAATAGTCAATGTACATACAATATAATGGTGTTAATGGGATTTGTCGAGCTATGATTCTTTCCTTTGACAAACACTTTGATACTTTTCAATGTTATAGTCGGAGGGGAGTCTGTGTCTTAGTTTTCGTAATGCTTACTTCAAAGCATTGATGTAGAGGACACGGGCAATGTCGTAGTATGGGGGATTTTGGTATTATGTGTTAAATACAATACCTTTTCTAAAAACGGACTTAAAATGACCAAAACAGCACAAAAACTCAAAGATTTGTTTGTTTTACACTTGTAGTTGTGCAGGAAAAGGTATTTCACACAAAAAGACGAAAACAAAAAATAAATATAACAAAACCATGCACGGATGGAACAGCTGTGAAAGACAAAGCAAATCAAGCCAAAAGACCAGAAAAGTCAATAGTCAAAGTCACTCAACAAATTAACAGTTCAAAACCAGAGCAGTTATTGAAGAATACTATGGATGCAATCTCAAACCCATCTATTGGGCCGGGAAGCCCAATAGTATATTATTGTAGACTTAGTGAAGACCAAATGGGCCCCTTCATTCAATGACAACAGCCCATTTGTGTGCAATTGACAGAGTCTATGAAGACTTTGAAGACCCGATCCTAGCCCTTGAACAAACCAATCTCAGCCGGTGTACACACAAAACCCATCACAAATCCTAGTTGGGCCTTAAAAAGACCCTAAGTTAACAGCAAGCTGCACCTTATTGGGCCCAAACAATACCCAGTTGGGCCCTAATACACAAACCCAAAGACATAAAAGCCCAAAACTTTCTTTTGTAAAACATAGGGACTAAAAATGTAATTTTTAAAATATGTTTTATAAAGGAAAATGAAATAGAAAAGATAGGGACTGAATTTGTAATTGTACAAAACTGTTTTTCTCTTTTAAATACCAAGGACTTAAACTGCCAATAGCCTAATCCTTTTATATCTTTGTTTTAATAAAACACAAGGGCCCAAATTGCCAATTTCCAAACTCTTTTATAACTAAAGAAAAAAGAAACAAAAGAAATGGAAAAGAAGTGAAACATGAGGGGTTCTTTTTGGGCACTTGAAACTTTCAAAAGACCTGCTAGCCAATAACAGCTCACCCCTCAACACTTTTTCCCGCCAACTCCCTTGAGCCTCACACCATCACGAGATACCACCCAATCTTTTACCCAACCCCTCCTCTACCCAGTCCAATCCCTTCCCACCACCCACTAACCCTAAAAGTTGCCACCTTGCAATCTCCCCAAACCCGAAGCACCATCCATGGCTGAGATATAGCTCAAAAGAAACACACTTGGTATCCAATGGCTAGGATTGTTTAAAAAGCTTACTACACACACAACTAACACAATTCCAGCTGAAGAGAAGATGAGAGACTTCTATAAAAGGAAGAAAAGACAAAGCCGAAAGACACATCTTTTTTTTTACTAGCTCTTTTCTTTTACTTTTAAGTTAAAAAATTGTAATCTTAAGTTTTCAGAATGTTTACTTTGTAATATTGTTACTTCTTCTTTAATTTTCAAGATTTATGAAAAATTTTGTTGTTGTGCTACTGTTGAAATCACAAGGTCAAAAGATATACGTTTAAACCTGTTTAACTTGTCTTATTTGGCTCTTAACTCAGCTCATTAATCATGGAATTACCTAATTAGTTCAAGTTTGAGTTAAATACATTTTGTTAAAAAGATTTTTGAAAATAAGGGGGTGTTTGGGTTAGCCTTGAAAATGGGTCATTTGGGGTTTGTTATGGGTCAAGTGCACTCAGCCAACTTTGGCTGAGTGTGTGTGGTTTATTAAGCAACTTTAATCACAAATTTTAGTTTGAAAAAAAGTTTTTGTTGCCCTTTTCTTATTCTGTCAAAGTTTTTGAATAGCTAAATCAAGCTTAAGTGCTCAAGCTGCTTATGCAGCTTAAGCACATTGTTTTTTGTGTTAATTAGTGTTGTTTCTAGCTCTTTTCAAAATCCCTTTGTCCTGTCATTGTGACACACCAAGTCACAAAGTGTGTATGTATGCATGTGTGATTTTTAAAATCAGCCAACTTGCAGCCCCTAAACCAGCATGTTTAATTAAGCCTTAAGCTCTCAACCTTTGCAAATAAGCTCATTGACCACCCTTTTAATTCTGTTTGTGCTTTGATTTTGCTAAAAAGCCTTTGAGAGCTTATTGCATAAGCTCAAAAAGCTCTTAAGCTCACTGCCTTATTTGCCCTGGTGCAAAAACCAAATTTCAGCCCGTCATTTCTTGCAATTTAGCTTAATTAGCATCATATCTTTTTGCAGTTTCAATAAGACCTTTGACCTGCTTTCTAAGCCCCCTTAAGTCTTAAGCTTTTAATTCCTCTTCTAGATTAGATTATTTTAGGCTTTATTTAGGAGTTTTACTGTTTTTTTTTTTTACTATTAGGAAATAGCCTTATTTATTTTTTAGCTTATCTTAGGGCTTATTTTATTTAGGAGTAGCTCTTCTTAGCCTAAGTAGCTTATTTCTTTATAGCTGAGATTGGACTCTCAGTTATTTGAGTGCCCAATTGTAGCTTAAAATAGAAAACTAAAAGAGTTTTTAAGGATTATTTGAGGTTCTAGTCAAAGAAAAGCCACATTTTGGCTTTTTAGTAGATTTCAGCACACTTGGCTTTTACTAAAAAAAGAATACCTATAAGCCCCTCTATAGAGTTCTTCTGTTTTGACTTTTTGATAATAAGCACTTAGGACTTTATTTGCAATCGGGGTCCACCTCAGTTAGGGATCGTTTAGTAAATTTCAGTTTTTAGGTTACCTCCTGTTAGTCCCACCTTTTCAGTGTGTTTTTTCCCCCATTATGTCCTTTGTGTCCTTTCACTGTTAGTCCCAGCCTAGCAGGTTAAAACCTTGTTAGATGTATTTTAATTAAATTAATTTAAATTAGATGGTTAAATTTTTTAATTACGTTTAATTACTTTTAATTCAAACAGTAAACATTTGGGCATTTTAAACATTTTTAGTTTTGTTAACTTTTTCATTTATTTAATCTGATTTTTTTTGAAATTTTTAGACTTTTATTTTTATTTTCTTGTTTTAATTAGTATTTAATATTTAAAAAATCATAAAAATACAAAAATTAACAAATAAAATTATTTCGTCTTTTTTAGAAAAAATTTCTTTAATCAAATAGTTTGTAGGAAAAATTATTAAAACTTGTGTTAGGTGGGGGGGATTTTTGCCCAAATTTCAGTTCCGGGGCTCGTTTACGAGTTTCGACTTTTTCGTTTCTTAACGTTTGTTCGCTTTTTAACTCCATTTTGAAAATTTTTTTTTCTACATTTTCTTTTAAGTTAGATAATTTTTAATTTATTTAAAATTTTAAACAGTAATTTTATGACTTTATTTTTGTTAATTTTTAGTTTTAGCTTGCGATTTAATTTCCGGTAGTCTATAATTGCATGTTTAATTTTTTATTAGTGTTAATTATTTTAGTAAGAGTAGTTTTTAGCCTAATTACGTTCCCCGTAGATTTCTTAGGATTTTCATTGCCATTATTTATGCCCCGTAGTTTAGATTATATCGTATACTTTTTTTTGTTCCCCGTATTAGTATATTTAAGATTCCCATTTTCATGCTTGTTTCCGTAGAATAATTTTTGTTTTATTTAAGTTAATTGTAGTTTTCAGTTAAAAATCAAAATCATTTGTTTCTCAATTCAAATCATCAATTCATTCGTATCGATTTACCATTCCAGCCTCGTTGGGGATTTACGACCCGGGAAAGCTCTATACTACTTCTCGGTATCATTGACTCTGCTTATAGACCATTCTTACTATATATTTGATATTTTATTATATTATATGTATTTTAAGGTATAGTCTGAGCGGATCAAGGACTCTTAAGATATTCCTTGTTTTCACAGAGTGTAAAAGACAAGTATATTGGAATAGTGTCCTAATGAGATTTATGGATGATCTCTTAGCTCTAGACTTAATAGTGCGTTTGGTTTTAGTGATCAGAGGCTGGAGCTGACTGTCACCTTTTCAATATCAACTAACTCGGAGTGAGAAAGTCGATAGAAATGTGTGAATCTCCATGAGGAATGAAACAAGAGTCTGTTGAGAAACCTTGAGTAGCTAGGAAGAGTTATGCATTCCGTCACTGGGTCCATGGCGACTATCTTCAATAACATACAACATCTTAGTGTTTCTGATAGTTTATGCATTGACCCAATTTATGCCTAAGTGTATAGAGGGCTTCTTTCTTTTCACCCTTTATCCTTACAATTCTTTTTTATTCTTCAGCCCCTTTAGTGAATTACGACACTTCATGACTAGTACCTTGTTCGGGTTCTGTTCCAGTACTAGCTCCATCTCAGTCAGCACTATTCCCTCATTCGGACTTTTACTCCTTTTGATATCATACTAAGGGACTTACTACACTACTAGTGGAAATTGTTCCTAGGTAGATCCCTTCTTGGTTTTGGCTAGTTCATTGGAACGAATACCAACCTTTCCAACCTCTTATAACTCAGATAAAATTAAAGCTTTATGGTCGGTCTTTTTGTCTTTCTCCGGGCCATAAAACCATTTGAAAAACTTAATAAACAATGGTACTTGTAATATAAATATACAAAGTTTTTGTACGCGATTGTTTTGCTTTTCAGAAACAGCTCCCACTCAACAACGTGCTCGATATACGGAAAATGTTAGCACATGAAGGTAAAGTACAACATGAGATCCATTATAAGCATATTTTTATATTGTTTTCATATTTTAATCACATTTTCTCCCCTTATTAAAAATTTAAACCCTTTGATATTTTAGATATCAAATGATTCAAATATGTTAGAAAACTGGGAGAAAAATGTGTCGATTATTCACAAGCATATTGGGGAACATATTAATGCTCCCCCTCCCTTAATATTAGAGGGATATGTGTTAGTGTCAAGTATAATAATTTTTAAAAGATTTTGAGTTTAATGAAAAACTCATGAAAAATTTATACATTGACACATAACAACCAAAGATACACTACATAATAATGTACAAGATATATTATACAATATAAGATGATATTAACCTGAGTATCGGAATGATGAGATCATTCTGCTCTGTCGATGAGTCTGTAGCCAATATCTCTTATCCTTCCACTAACAAAGCTTTCGAGACTCCTGAAGATTCGCCTGATCTAGAGCCTTCTCTCAATAAGCTTTATAAACTCTTGACTCCTCCGTTTATCATCTTCATTCCAAATCCTGTTCTCCATGCCAAGATTGTACTTGTATAGACCGTAGTCTTTGACCATGTAATCCAGCTTTTCTAGAATTCTCCTCAAAGTGCCATCGATGAACTTGTGCACCTCAGTCTCCCGCATCATCTTTTTCTGATTGTTTCTATCTCTGTAGATTACAACCCTCGGTTGGCAACCATCTCGGTTTGGGTAGGTTGATCTTCCTTTTGATAGCTCTCAATACCGAGTTGCAAGTCTTCCACGCGTTGTCTGATGACTATGTTCCTAGTCCACAAGTTGACTACGGTGGATAGGTGAACTTTGTCGGCTCCAGAGAAGTGGTTGAGCTTGCCTTGGAGATTAAGCAGGTACATGTCTTTAAAATCATTCGGATGCAAATTTTTGAAGTCGGCTTCCGAGATCTTGTATTCTTTGTAGTTAACTTTTCGGTTAAAAAACAATCTTTTCTCAAGAATGTGTAACCGTATGTGGAGAAGGTCTTGAGACTGACAACACTAAGAATCTTCATGTGTGATCTGACTGCATTGCGATCAAAAGGGGCATTGTGTCTTGTAATGTAGAATTCCCTGCGCTTGAACCACCAGTGTGAAATATCGTAGGCTAAACTGATATCGTAGGCACTTTCACTTTCAGTCCATAAAGACGGTACTAATTCTTCGAGCCCGAAGTCTGGATAGTAAGCCGTTTTTAGCTTGGATATGGACAGAGCATGCCTTCTTTCTTTATTACCAGATAAAAGATATTCCACGTCTTTATTGAAGAAGTATTGAGCTTGAATTGTGTAGCATTTATGTATTTTTCGGTCAATATTAAATTCTCGACTCCATCCTTTTTTGTCTTGATAAAGTTTTTGTGTTTTAATTCGTTAGCCGATTTTGGATGAAAATTGTCTATTTTAGTTATTTGCGTGTCATGCTTTAGATATTTATCCGTTAAGCGTTTTAAGAGATCAAAATTTCATATTTTTGCTCTGGAAGTCAATTTATTGTTATTTTAGTATTTTATAATTTTTCTAGCGTTTTGCCAAAACCGTGTCAAAAAATAGTACTTTAACACTTTTTAATATCTTAACATAGTGTTTTAAATCAAATATTGTAATATAAATGTTTTAAAAAAATAAAAATACAAATATAATTTAAAAACATAACATATAAACCAAACACCCTCTTTAATGGTTTTATGCTCCATCATAACTAGAAACCAAACACCCCCTTAATATATTTTACCCCTACTAAATCCTAAACCAAACACACACTTATATTTGTATTTCCTCCAACAAAACCAAAACCAAACACTTCTTAATATTTTGTTTATATAACCCAAGCCCAAGTCCCCCCTTTTTATAAAAACTTCTTATAAAACCCAACCCATCATTAACTCACTACAAAGCCAACTTCCTTTTTTTATAATCGGTTACCCCATAAACCAAAAACAACGTCTCATTTTTTTTAATATTCGATACAAACAAGGAATGATATCAGATATGTACTATATAAGATCTCCTTCTTTTTAGAATACCCATATCACGCCTGCTATAAAATAAAAGATACCGAATCCCAACAGGAACCAAGAACAACCACCATCATCTTCAACTATCCTCCAAGTTACTTCCAATCTACTCTAATATCATTCCTACATAAAGCCCCATCATTCTTTTCCATTAAAATTCACCATACACCAAGATTTTTCAATTTCTTGATTTTCTTATATTTTGATTTTTAAGGGTTTTGATCAAATTAAATGCAAGTGGTGTTGGAAGGGTTTAATTGTAAGTGTTTTTACCAAGATTGGAATAACAAAACTCAAGGTTTTTGGAATTCTTTTGGGTCTTTGGTTTCGGCAGCAAGAACACACCCACTTAGGGTTCTTGTTTGATCTTTTGCCTCAAATTATTATATTGTAAGTTGTCCCTAAATCCCTCTTTTCAATTGTTGATTTCTATTTTGTATGCATGTGTTTGATTTCATCTTTTATAAGGATGCATGTTTTTGAGTTTGTTTGATTTTGGGTTTGATCATGAACATCATGTTTTGATGTGTGAGATATGTTATTAGGATATGTTATGGCATTGAAAGTGAATAATTGGTGATTTGGATAAGTTTTGATGGGATTTCTAGGTAGTGTTAGGGACTGTTTTGAGGTCAGTAGCAAAACGTGGCTTTTCCTAATAATTTTTGACTTAGATCATACTGTAAAATTTCATGGTTGGATAGGTATAAGTCTAAGCTACGTATGGCGAATTGGATGGTTTATCAACTCCTCCGGATGAGGGAGTTATGGCCGTTTAACGATTACTAGTAAATCTGGAACATCATTTGGAAACTGAGTTAAAATCTAAGTTAATACTCTAAAATGTAGGATAAGAAAGCTAATCTCAGTATTATACATCTTAATATAACTTCTCCAAGTGGATTTACTTTAATAGCTATCACGGTTTGGAAAATACGTCAAAATTAGTGTTTGGTAGGAAAACTTGGGACTGCTGCAGACCAGCAGTATAAATGGGTTAATTGTAGCAAACTTTTGGCCTGATAAGGTCTGTATTATTTTATGGGATTGTAGAAATAATTTCAAGGTACATGTGTCGAATTGGATAGAGCCATATCTCCTCCGGATGAGTGAGATATGACCGATTTACGGAAACTAGTCAGTTCTGAACTACTGTTTGAAAAAGGGATTTAACTCCAGATTTTTGCACTAAATAGTTGGGTTTTTAAAACATGGTTAGACACTAGACATCATAAGCTTTCATCTCTCTTTGGATTAAACTTGATTGCTATTATATAATAGGATTTATGGCCAAAACCGTAAGCGTTAGAAATTCAGCAAACTTTCTGTTTTGAGTTATGATTAGTAAAAACTCATTTCTTGTGGATTGGTAAATGGTTTGATTAAAAGGCCTAATATTATGGAAACTAGACTTAAGCATCTTTCCAGGGGTGAGATCCCCATCCTTGTATCTTTTATAGGTTAAGAGATATGGTCTTGTAAAGTTGACTAAAATTCAGCAACATAGTTTTACGCCTTTTCTTTGTGAATAAAAGTGCCGGCCACATAGTAATAAGATAAGAATCGCTAAGCCAAGACTTAGTAGCAACTTAATGTCGTATAAGTAAGGTTATGTACCAATTTTGGGGATTTAAAAAAATACTTCGTTGAGTTATAATCCAATCGCCATGCATATCTCGGGTAAAATATTCGTGATATTTGATTTATTTTTTATGTATCGACTTCTATTCTCTTTCTTAGCGCGTCAATCTTTTTAGGTTGTGCTTAGGACGCTTCTCGTCGTCCGATGTTCATCTACTTATGGTCTTCATCATTCCTCGGTGAGTTCATAGCCCCATCTTTTCTTTTTTTAATGGTTTTCATAAACTGTGTTTGGAGGTGAGTATACCTTGCTTGTTTACTATAGTAAACTTGATGATTTTCTTACTACATAAGCGTTACATGATTATTTTTACTAAAGCTTGATTTGCTTACTACACGATTTGAGATCATTGAATACCTATATATGAAACCGTGAGTTTTGGAACACATTACTTGTTTTACTTATGGACACAAGTGCTTTCAAACTGTATGCTATCCAGATTATTTACCCTGATATTATTGCCTTAAGTTACTTGCTATGCCAATTATGTCCCCTTTTCTATCCATGAACCGTTAACTACCGCGATGAGTAATTGCGGAGTGTTGTGGATTGATCTATGAGACTGACAATCCGCCAGGTATAGTTTCTAGATATCCATGTGGCGCATTTTAAACATTTGAATAATACGAGGATTTTTGGCATGCATCCTTTTTATTGTTTGGAGTCATTTATTCGATTACGTTTTGGATTATATTACGTTAGATAAGGTTCGGTGTTATGAGCTTAGTGCAATAATACTTGTTTCATTTCTAGACTTGGTGAATCTGTTTCTCTTGTCTACATTACTTAAATCTTGTGGTCCACTACAAACATTACTTGAGTTATTAAATCACTACTTGGATTTCGGAAATAATACGTTGAAATATTGTAACGCTACTTTCTTACTGAAATATTACTTGAACTATTTCAATACTACTTTTTTCTTAAACCTATGAATTCACCCAACATTATTGTTGCCGATTTAGCATGTATTTTTATCAGGTTTATTATTTTGATAGGTGAGCATTAGGAGCATTTGGTATGCTGCGGATATTCAAAACTTTAAAGACTTGGATTTTTCTTCACATATCAGATAACCATTTATATTAAAAATATACAAAGGAGTCATGTTTAAACTCTTGTAACTTTTTTTAAAAAGAAGTTATTGGGACCTGAATTTACTTTGATATTTTAATCGAATGTGCATTTATTTTAAAACGTCTCTTTTGAGGTCGTTTTCTATAACTTGTACTTCATACTATGAAGTAGCACCCCAAGTGGTATTCCGCTACGTTGTGATTTTATGGGGGTGTTACAGATTGGTATCAGAGCCCTGGTTATAGAGAACTAGGTCGTTTTCAAAACCTAAACTATAACCGTTTTTCAAAAACTTTTAAGAACCTTTCACCATTGTCCGATATCCGTGCGCGCTTGCTCCCAGGTAACTTGTATGCTTTCTTTTGCTTCCCTATTGCTATTACATTAATAATTAGTATATAATACTTGGTTATGATTTCACCCTCCTACGTCTATATTATGACACTGGAAGTTGATGCACAGGAGGTTGAATCATTTGACTTGGGCTCTGAAGATTTGACACTAGAATCACTAGAGGCAAAGTCATTCGTGATGACCTCTGAAGACTTGTCACTGTTATCACAAGAGACAAAGTCATTAGACACGGAATTAGAGTTACCAGAGGTTGAGGACTTCGAATTTTTTTATTCGCGACCTTACCTTATTCTCTTTTGATGATATCGAAATTCGGCGTAGTGTGTTAATTCCACTAGTTATTTTAACATTCGACTCTAAGTTTGAACACTCTTCTTATGCTTTTGAATAGCATATGTGATTTCGAAATCCATCGTTTTGAAGTCTTCGAGTTGATGGGAATACGACTTAAACTCGTCACCTCGGATCGTGCTGCCTTTTGGCACTTACCTTTGGAACGTGATTGACTAACGTCTCATTATTCTTCTCGTTACTACTTATGATTTTGAAGAATCATGCCGCCAAGGAGACTCCTTCTTCCCAACGTAACATTGTTTTGATCTCATGCCTTGTTGTGACAATGCTTAAGTAGGCTAATTTATAATTATATTATTGAAATGAATTGGGACGCCTCTTCATTTGGATAAGGAAATTATAAATTACTGAACCATAAATTTCTAATTCTTATTTACATGGATTAGGACGCCTTTGGATGTAAATAATGATTTGTAAATGAGTGGGCTTAAGTATATGATATTCGTACGAATAACTTTCTTTCGATTTGTAATCCGTTTGTACGAATAATTCATTTTCTTCGTTCATCTATACGAATGAGTCTTTAGACTTCCTTCGGTTCGTAATTTGTTCATTTGATTATTTCCAAATGTGAATCCGACATGGCGTGCGTCTCTTTTAACAAGTAATACGTCCGTATGAATCATTCATTGTCTTTTCTCTTCGAATCGCTATCATTATTGCTTTTGTACAAATGGCTATCTTGAACTTCTTTCGACTCTTTAATATGTGATATGGATTTTTCCGACTGTGTACCAACCGTCGCAAACCCTATGGAGATAAGTCGAATAGAGCACCGAGACGGCGCTCCCTTAAGGTGGGAAGACTGTAGCATCTCGTATTTTACGGTCAATATTTTAACCGAGCCTTAATTCTATTTCTAATTTTTATGGAATTTATTATTTTTTATTTTTAGCCGTTCTAACGAAAATCGTCGTTTTAGCTAGTTACGGATCGCGCCTTGAATATTTATCCATTTTAACGTTTGAGAAATCAATAATTCCGTATTTTAGCTTCGAGAGCTTATTATTTATTTATTTTTTATTTTTTTTCATTTTAATACTTTTTGACTTTTATCCGCGTTGGCCGAAACCGCACCAAAATAGTGTTTTTACAATTTTTAAAATTTTAACTATGTGTTTTAAAAAAAACAAATATTGTGGTATAAATGTTTTAGAAAAATAAAAAATGAAAATATAATTTATAAACATAACATATAAACCAAACACCCTCTTTAATTGTTTTAGGCTCCATCAAAACTAGAAACCAAACACCCCATTTTTCCCTATCTTTTTATATAAACTCTACACTTAATAAATAACAAAAAAATAAGATGAAACCAAGCCCACAAGCCCATGAAGGGGCCGGTCCAAACACCCCCTAAAATATATGTTGACCCTTTTTTTTCTTCACTTCCTGTATAAACAAAACACACAGTAGCAAAAATATCTCTTCTCTCCCCT
>BQNB010023632.1:0-61591 GCA_026074375.1 Tanacetum coccineum
TACCCTCAAAACCCACGGCTCACCTTTGGGTACCAAAATAATTCATAGTTTTTATTTCTACAATATTACAAGTATACAAGGTTGATTAAAGGTCTAATCTAAGGTGTTCCAATAGGTTTTGCAAGTTAGGGTTTTGTTTTGGAAGCAAGGGTTATACAAAAATAAGTTAGGGTTTTAATAGGTTTAATGTGTTCATCGTCTTTATTTTTTACTCAAGGTTCATACACAAAAACTATACACTTTCATTTTATTTGTTTCTTACATGTATACATAATTATTATCTTGTTAAATCACCATCTAAATTATTTTATAAATTTTACAACAAGAAAACAAGGTTATGCATAATCAAGTAAATATATGTTCATGGTAAAAATATGTTAGAATGCAAGAACACATTTTATTTGATATCTTACATGTGTGGTTAATTTATATAATTAATTGTTACAAATTTATTTATATAGTTTTATAAATAAATAATTGTTCTTGATATTTTTATAGACACATTAGAAGTAAAATAGATGGACATAATATAGTGGACTAAAATTATATAAAACATGTTGTATTGGTTAATTTAGAGGATTTGTAATAATTAAAACATGGTAAAAAGTCATAAAATTAAAGGACATATATTATAATTTGGGACAGTTTATATATTATGTTTTTGCACGAATTTCTAGACATTCTATAAACTTAATATTTTGATAGTACGTCTCAAGACGATTCCGTTCATATAAAAAAACTCGAAAAACGGGCTTAAAACGAAAGAGATACGAATTTTACAAGATTACCGGCATATATTAAGTTTTGACAGCTTTTAAAACTGAGAAAACTGCGAGAGTCTGATCCGATTTTAAAACTGTATTTTGAGGGCTTTCGGGTCCAATTCGGCTTAAGTATAAAACTACAAAGTTGTCGGGAATGATATTTTACTATAAGATCGTGATTTTCTAAGCCCGATAGTGTGTAAAAATGAGTAAAATCACCATGGAAACTAGGTAACTTCTTATTTTAAATTTTGCACTGTTTTTCTGACATGAATAGTAAAATTATATTTTCCGACATTTTCAGTCCATTTGAACTATAAAATCCTTAGGAAATATTTTTGTATCACTTGTATAATATTTATACGCGGTTTAAAACCTTATAAATATTATTTTATAAATTAATTAAACTATATATATTGTCATTACAAAAATAATAAAATTATTAAGTCAAGCGATATCGACGATAATTATTTATCGGACAAGGATAATATTTTACAAGTACATTTACATAAACATTTAATAACAAACATAACTTCAATATTGTTTCAACACTTATAAACTAAACAAAACTCTTAGGTGGTGATATAACTTGATAATATACATTGTTGTATTTTTTTTAAATACATTATTCTTATACGACCTATAATTAATTAGGTTGTATTTCGGATCATACGTGACGTTTCACTTTATTGATTTTGCTACGTTCGATACTTTCATTTGAGGTGAGTTTCATGGCCCATATTTGATTTTTTAACTATTTTGGGGGAGAATACATGCGCATTTAAAAACTCATTTACATACTTGTTTTCATAACTTGTTTACATACTCGTTTTCATACTCATTTACATATCTCGAGGTGTGATACATCGCTCATTTTACAAAAGGACACAAGTACAATACTTTCTAATTTTTACAATAATTGCGTAGCGTGCCTAAGTAATGATAACCCACATTGCCCATTATCATGAACTGTTAATTACATTGTGTAAACGCGAGTGTTATAAATAGATCTATTTGGGATTGACATCCCCGTTCGGGTGAGTAGCTCTCACTAGTTTTGGTGTACCGAACTAACGGATGTATACCATGTCGGATTTGGAATGTTGCAGGTTGACATCTACACGGGGCATTCATTGGCATTAAATTGCATTCATTCATGTCGCAGCATCAGTTTCATGAGCTTAGTGTAGTCGTAAATTATTGTTGTGATATTGTGCGTATTACAATAGTTAGACACTTTATAAATCTTGTGGTCCATACTACTTAATTTGAACGTCACTTATTGCTAAGCACTTAACATGATATTATGGTTAAAGCAGTAGACAATACACTCTTTTGATTCTACATTTACATTTACATAAATCTATGAACTCACCAACTTTATGTTGACACTTTTAAGCATGAAGTTCTCAGGTAAATAAGATGCTTGAAGCAATTGATGTGCATTGGAGTCCAAATTTTACAAGATTACATTCATGAATTTCTTCTTACATTCAAACTATCAAATCTCGTTGTATATTTCAGGCTTACATATTGATGCAACTTTGGGAAAAATGTTATAACAAGTTTAACTTTTACTAAATCAACGAGATTACGTATATTTTAAACGACGTCATTTAGAGTCTTCTCCTCTTTATCATTGGCAATACATTCATGAAGTAAACGCTCCGAGATCATTGTTCCAGCTGCGACCGTATTTTGGGGGAGTGACATCATGTGTATAAAAGGAACCCTACGGCATAGATCTAGTTATCAGTTTTCATATTAGTATTTATAGTTTGCATAGCAATCATAGTTAGTATTCATAGCTATTTTGTAACTCAAAATAGTATTCAATATATTGAAAGTTTAGTAAAGATCTTGTTTTTGTTGTTTCATTGTTCTTCTTAGTATTGCAAACTAGATTCCGCATAGTTTGTGATATTTTCAATCTTAGTTTCTACTATAGTTGTCTTGGATCTATCCAATATAACTAAGCTTTAACAAGCTAAGTAAGATCTGTCAAGAAGGGATCAACAATGTTCCTCGTATGTTGTTGATTTGTTAAAGTCGCGGTCATATAAGCTGCGTATAATGCAGTATGGTACTCTTTTATGCCCGTCCTTATATGTTTAGGGTTTCAAAACATTTAGATCGTTCTTTTAGTAGTTGGGTACGTGTATGTTCTTATGTTTTAATCGGCGTTCTTAGGTTTTTGCTAATGTTGTTATATGAAGGTTGCTCGCCGGAGGTTATACGTCATGGTTTTCTGTGTAGTTGATAGTCCTAGGATTTAATATTTATATATTCTTATGCCTGAACTTGTGTTTTCAAGTCCATGATGATGTTGTTGCCGTTACATTTCCTGTGCATGCCAGATGCCAGAGTTTACGTGAAATACCATGTTCGTAGTGTAGGTATGCATCCTACTTTTAACGGTAACAGTTTACGGATTGGGCATTGGTGTTAGGCGATAAAGTAAACCGTAAATCTTCTACAACATGTTTGCAAAAGCAGGCGTACATATTGCGTCTTTTGACGTCGATGGTTTACAATATTGTGCGTTGGTATGGAGAGGACACTTTTCTGTGCATCTCATTGCCCTATAGTTTCTTATGTATATGTTTTTTATGAGTTTGTGTTTTCTGGTTCATTGCGGTGTCGTTGCTGTTAGATTACTTTGTTGGCTGCAGCCTAGAGTCGACGAAAAATATAATGGAGATGGCAGAGGTACATGTTGTATTTTTAACGGGGACAATTTATTAGGACGGGTGTTAGTGTTAAGCGGTGTAGTTCTCATTATATGGTGTTTTTCCTGTCATTAATAGACTAATATGTTTGTGTGTTTATACTATCAAAGATAACGTTGGTTTGAGGACAATGAAAAAAAATCGATATGAAACTTTTCTATGATGCTTGGAGGGGAATTTGCGTTAGGAAGTATGCACTGAGCCATAGGCCACTGCTGGAATGCAATAGAGTAGGTTGTTGGTGTGATGGTACATTTAGTATCTAAATTGCCGCTAGATTACTTTGCAGGCTACAGGCTAGAGTCTACACAAAACATGATGGAGACGACGCATGTACATGTTGTATTCTTAACGGGGCAGTTTACTAGGCTGGGTTTTGGTGTTGAGCGGTGTAGTTTTCATATTATATGTCGTGTTGCCATATGTTGTTGTGTGAGGTACATTTTTATGGATTTCAGATTAAATGTGGTGTAGGACACCAATGTGATGAAGAAGTCTACTTAATGGGACATATTTCCAATTTAACGAGGTAAGTTCATCTAAAGGTTAAAATTCTGCTTGTTGTCATATGTTGTGGTTGTTATTATGTATTATTTGCTAAAACATGGTGTATTACGTTAAACTGATTTTTGTATATGTTGGCCCTTATTTATTTGTATCATCAATAGTAAGCCCTTTTTTAATCGGTCACACGTTTATGCTCAAGTGGTTTGAACTTTATTTTTATATGAACCATTAAATGTTAGGTCTTGCTATATGTTTTCACTATCGTTTCATATTTTCTGCTACAGTCTCATGTGTTACGTTAAACTGCTTTTCGTATGTGTTAACCCGCATTTGTTTGCAACACCAAAGGTATACCCCTTTTTAATTAGTTTTCCGTTTTAACTTGGAAATAAGCTTAAGTATATATGATGTTTTTCTTGTCATTAATAGACTGTTATGTATATGGAAAGTCGTGTCTATATGCTTTCGTTTTGTTTAAGGTAATTTGCTCTTTATTTGTTCATGGTTTTGGCAGCAATGGTTCAGTTATTTGAGTTTACGATAATAAGATTACAATGTGTTAAAAGTGAAAAGGTCATGTGCGTATGTTGTTGCCTCTTGCGGACGGGTCATGTTTTAAATTTTATGCTTCTGATTAGTCATGCATTGTTGAATTTTTAGGGTTGTGGGAATTAGGGCAAGAATTCTAGGGTATGTTTGGATTATTGGATTGACCAGAATAAATGTTTAGCTTATGTTTGTGTTACCTTATGTTATGTTTTTGATTTCTTAAAAAGGAAAGTAAATCCTGCTTTTATGTTTTGATGTAGGTCTGCATCTTGAGAATTTAGCCGGTTATGTTAGCAATTTGTCCAGCTTACCTGATAATTTTATTGATAAAATTCTTTTGGGAGATTCTTTAGGGTAGATGGCCGTGTTTTTTGAGGTATGTTTTTTATTGTTTTCATGAATATTGTTGTTGTTTATTGTTTTTTGGCAATTTGAGATTGCTGCTATTTTAGTTTGAAGCATCAGCAAAATACGTGTTTAACAAACAAATATTTTTTACATGGTTTTCATCGTAATGTTTGAACTTAATTGTTTGATTTTTTTTACTTTAATGTTGTCGTCAGTACTTTAAACTGCCGACTGCAAACTTATGGTGATATGATTTTATATTCCCTTCATAGGTTGTCATTGTAGGGTTCTGGTGGTCACCCACACGGCTATGACATGCACAACGGATAATAAACCGATAAAGCCACGCATACCAAAAACCTTAATAGTTTGATCTACCTACACAGTGATATAACCTAACTACCGCGTATAAAGGGTATTTAGAAGTACTTACTTGTTAATCCTACTATGTGTAAGCTCCTTTAAACTTCTCAGGTGCACGGTACCCTTCTTGATCTTGATGCTTATATTGAACTTTAGGGTTTCGGGAATGATCACCACTTTTGGACTGCGTCATGTATCAACCAGTACTACACATGTAGGACTAGGGCTACGAACCTATCGCAATTTAGGCGAGTGTGAAATCCGGGTAAAACCCTAATTGATCTTCGGGATCAAAAGAGTATACACGATTAGTGTTTGGGAAACGCTAATCGCATGTATGTATGTATGTGATCAACCCAAAGGGATAATCTGTTTGGGATTTCGTCAACTTGGATTCGACCTTGAGTCAACTTTGTATTGACTAGAGTATCGACCAAAAGGGATTCAGATCCCTTTTGGTGTTGTCGTCTGATCGCAAGAAAAAGGGAGAGAGGGAAAAGGATTTTAGGGTTTGAGGAGTTAATTTTGAAGTGTGTGAAAACCCTTTTTACCCTTTTATGAAAATAGGTGCGAAATTTCATTTCCTCTTTCATCTTTTTCCATTTCATAACTCGTTTCTCATTGTTAATCCTACTATGGTGGAAGCTCCTTTAACTTATAGGGGCACTCGGTAACCCTTCTTGATCATGAGCTTATATTGAACTCTTGGGGTTTCGGGATATGACTCCACTTTTGGACTGCGTCATGTATCAACCAGTACTACACATGTAGGACTAGGGCTACGAACCTATCGCAATTTAGGCGAGTGTGAAATCCGGGTAAAACCCTAATTGATCTTCAGGATCAAAAGAGTATACACGATTAGTGTTTGGGAAACGCTAATCGCATGTATGTGATCAACCCAAAGGGATAATCTGTTTGGGATTTCGTCAACTTGGATTCGACCTTGAGTCAACTTTGTATTGACTAGAGTATCGACCAAAAGGGATTCAGATCCCTTTCGGTGTTGTCGTCTGATCGCAAGAAAAAGGGAGAGAGGGAGAGGGATTTTAGGGTTTGAGGAGTTAATTTTGAAGTGTGTGAAAACCCTTCCAAGGCCTTTGTTTATATAGGTTTGAAAGAGAAGGTGGAATACTTGTTGAACAAGTATTGGAGTTTGACAAAAAGTCAACCCCTCCTTGGGGTTTTGTTCAAACTGACACAAACACCCCTCAGGTGTTTGTTTAGTCTTTTGTCGTATTACACCCTCTAATATTTATCTAGGATAAATATTAAACTTGGTGTAACTACCCTTTTACCCTTTAATGAAAATAACGGCGAAATTTCATTTCCTCTTTCATCTTTTTCCATTTCATAACTCGTTTCTCATTTCCGCTTGTATTGTTATGTTTAATTGCACATTTTCCTTTCAGACTCCCACTTGTGCAAGCTAACAACTCCCTTGTGTTGTTTTATTCTTACACCATACCAAGACGCCTTGAGCAAGACATGAAGTACCTAACTCACATAAACTGGTTTAATACCAAGACAATGATTCACGAATCTTAGTAACTTCTAGACTAATTTCGGGTATATGATTGCATCCCTTTGCATTTTATGATATTTTTGAAAGTATTAGTTATGGATGTATATTCTAAATACTTTCTTCCTTTCTTGTCTTACGAGTGGTGTAATTTATACTCCCTTAGTGTCACTGATACTTTAGTCGCATGGCCATGCTTTACACAAATCTACTGCACACAAAGGGCCTAGGAAAAATATCATTCTTTAGTCTATTTCAACTTGTAGTTGAAATTTTCCATCTAGGCCAATAAGAAATTTCTCCTTACCTCCCACTGAATCTGACATTAGCACTAAAATGTTACGCTTTTATACAGTAACTAGAAACTAAGTCTAGACCCCTTGAGAAATAAAGTAAAATTTCCTACATCCTCAGGTCATTGGGATAGTTTGCCACGATCAGAGAATGGCAATAACATTGATCCATTTGGACGCTTCTCGATCACGGTCACATCCAATATTTGTATGCCAAAAAATGCATGTAAGACTCAACATGTCATTTCGGAGATGTTTCTTGTCTGTTAGAAATACGAAAAAGTGTCGGTCACTACCAATATAGTTAGTCGTAGCTCGTAGTAAGTTATAAGTTTAAGTTAGAAAGTTAACCGGGCCAAAGGCCCATGGATAAGCCCACTTATAGTTATGTTAGTCTATATGTTAGTACTGCTGGGCATAATTTTACAATGCTAATCGATCTCTCCTACTGATCATCTCATACTGATTTGGTGGTTACTAGTATCTTTAGTTCTTTCAGTGGAATATGATGATGAAGATGTGGGTGCAGAGGCTGACCTTAACAACTTGGAAACCACCATGAATGTCAGTCCTATTCCCACAACCAGAATTCACAAGGATCATCTTAAAGACCAGATCATTGGAGACATAAATTCAGCTACTCAAACAAGGAAGATGACCAAGATTTCTGAAGAACATGTTATGGTCAGTTACATCAAAAAGCAAAGGAGAACAAGTCATAAAGATTATCAGAACTGCTTATTTGCATGTTTTCTCTCTCAAAATGAACCCAAAAAGGTGATTCAAGCTTTGACAGATCTAAGCTGGATATAAGCAATGCAAGAAGAGCTTCTGCAATTTAAACTTCAAAAGGTTTGGGCACTTGGTGGATCTTCCTAAAGGCAAGAGGGATATTGGAACTAAGTGGGTATATAAAAACAAGAAAGCTGAGAAAGGAATTGTAGCTAGAAACAAGGCAAGACTGGTTGCACAAGGTTACACCCAAGAAGAAGGCATTGATTATGATGAGGTTTTTGCTCATGTTGCCTTGGTTTGAAGCAATCAGGTTATTTTTTTGCCTCTATTGCATCATTTATGGGATTTATTGTGTACCAGCATGGATGTGAAAAAGAGTGCCTTTTTATATCGGTACTATTCGAATAGGGGGTATATCTGTTGACCAACCTCTGGTTTTGAAGATCTAGAGTTCCTTGATAAGGTTTATAATGTAGAAAAAGATTTATATGGTCTACATCAAGCTCCTAGAGCCTGGTATGAGACCTTGTCTACCTACCTATTAAAAATGGATACAGAAGAGGCACTATAGATAAACTTTGTTCATCAAGAAGGATAGAGGTGATATCCTGTTAGTACAAGTGTATGTTGATGATATCATCTTTGGGTCTACAAAGAAGTCTTTATGTGTTGAATTTGAGCAGATGATGCACAAGAGATTCCAGATGAGTTCTATAGGGGAGCTCACTTTCTTCTTAGGGTTGCAAATCATGCAAAAAGATGATGGAATCTTCATCAGCCAAGACAAGTATGTGGCTGATATATTGAAGAAGTTTGATTTTGTCACTGTAAAGACAGCACGCACTCCAATTGAGACTAACAAAGCATTGCTTAAGGATGAAGAAGCTTAGGATGTGAATGTTCACTTATATAGATCAATGATTAGATCATTGATGTACTTAACAGCTTCTAGGCCTGACATAATGTTTGCTGTTTGTGGCTTGTGTATCGGTTTCTCGAGTTACTCCTAAAGTTCTTCACATCTTTTATGTTTGTTGAAGAGAATATTTGATACTTAAAAGGTCGCCTAAATTGGTGCATTTGGTATCCTTTGGATTCACCATTTGACTTGGAAGCTTTTTTTGATAGTGATTATGTGTTGGAGCTAAGCCTTGATCAGAAAATCCACAACATTGAGGTTATAATTTCTTGGCAAAAGGTGTTTGATTTCATGGGCAATGTAAAAGCAGGACTATAGTTAGCAAATTTCTACTACTGATAAGCAGAGTATGTTGTGACTGCTAATATGCATATTTGTGGGCAGGTGTTATTTTTTTTTTTTTTTTTTTTTTTTTTTTTTTTTTTTTTTTTTTTTTTTTTTTTTTTAGATCCAAAATTAAATAAGCTTATTATGGGTTCAAATTCAATGATCACCAAGATTCACATTGATAATGAAAGCACCATTTGTATTGTGAAGAATCCAGTGTTTCATTCTAAAACTAAGCACATTGAAATAAAGCACCATTTCATTAGAGATTCTTATGAGAAGAAGTTGATTCACGTGATCAAGATTCCACACAGACACAAATGTTGACAGATCTTCTATAACAAGGCTTTTGATGTTAGCAGATTTAACTTTCTGATTGCTAGATTGGATTCGTAATCTTGAAAGTATTGTTTGAGGGAGGTTTAATTAAGATTAGATGAAAGGAATGTATCATTAAGCAGAAGTGGGTAAAGGGTCAGGAAATCCTACTGAACCCCAACATACATCCACAACTGTATCACTATCCCATCGTCACGACTCATGACTTGAACCCTATCACTGTTCTATCACAATCTTAACCCAAAAAGACTCAAAAACCTAGGAAAGCCAAAAGGACTACTGAGATATCTCAGTCTAAGTGGACCTATTCACCTTGTTGCAAATGAGACTGTCTATAAGGAGTGGGAAGGACAAATGGAATGGGCTGCCACTATTGCTTCCTAGCTTAGAACAGAGCAGGACAGTGGTAACTTTAATAGACCCATCCATGAAACACTTAATGAATTCTTCCTCTAGGGAATGATTTTGGGTATGGTCCCAGGTGCCAATATACCACATTGGGGGATGCATTAGCTCAAAATTTGTCTTGAGGCTGCATCTAAACAAATCTAAAGAACCACCTCTCTCAAGAGTTAACACACTTAGAAGTGGGGAGGACAGCATGAAATAGAGGAATTGATGGAACTTTGTACAAAAAATTACTCTGAAAGGATTCTTGTAATAAAAACAGATTACGAGTGACTTAGTGAGAATAACGAAATGAGGGAGTATAGTGAGTGAAAAATAGAAGAGAGTTATGTGATAATATAAAAACAGGATAGAGTGATATTTGGTGAGGAAAAGAAAATAGAGATATATGTGAGAGTTTTAATAAAAACAGAAAAAGAGCTTGTGAGAATAAAAATTGATTATGGAAATGCTTTTTGGAAAGAAATTGAGGTTAATGCTGGTGTCTTAAAGCTAATGCTGCTCAGCTTATAGCTTAATGATGCTAAGCTTAAGTTAATTTTGTTAGGCTTAATTTACTGCTGCCCGTATTAGTTTTGCTGGCTAGGCAATTCCACTTAATATGTTAGGCATAAGTTAATTGATGCCAGGAATAACTTCAACCGCGGGTTAGTTAATACTGTTCGCTTAATTAATGCTGCCAGTTCAAGTTAATGCTGTTAGGCGTGGTTCAATTATATTTGATTTAAGGGTTTCAGTCACTCGTTCATTCGATTTTACACCTTGTTATCCTCTATAATCATAAACCCTAACTCAGTTTCATCTTTAATCATCAAAACCCATCACAATGTCGACCCCAAAGTTTGCTAAAACTCACAATTTGGTTGTGTTTTTAGAGAAGAGCAGCAAGAAGTGAAACCCAAAAGAACGTAATAGATGATTGAGGGGAAATTATGAGTTTCTAAATGCAAGAAGTTCTGTCTCAATATGGTTAAGGTCCAATCCAACCATTTATACTACCTGTATTGAACAGTTCTGGACACCTGCTAAGGTCAAAACAGTTAATGGGGAATAACATATACACGCTCTAGTAGACAAGAAAAAGGTAATCATCTCTGAGACAAGTATAAGGAGTGATCTTTAAGTTGGTTTATTGCTTATGAAGGAACATATTGTCTACCCACTGCTACACATTTTGCGAATTGGGGGAAAAGTAATGGGGTTATGAAATATCTTACTCAAAAGCTTACCATTATTATAAAGCTTTATTTCTCATACTAATGGGAAATTTCTCATCCATACTATCCTACAATGCCTTTGTGGTTAAGACTAACATTCCTGGAATGAATTTAGTAGCACTATGGCATCTGCTATCATATGTCTTGCCACAAACTAAAAATTCAACCTTTCCAAGTACATTTTTGACAATATGGTGAATAACTTGGATGGTGGGGTAAAATTTCTCATTTACCCAAGATTTGTGGGCAAGTCTTACATGGCAAACATTAGTAGTGGGAATATGTCCAAGCACAAGTGGTTTTTATGTTACATTTCCCCACACCAAGAAAGTGTTTGCTAACATGAAAGGGACTATGCAAGGGTTTTTCTGGTAGGGTTACATCACTATTCTCCAACAATAATGGTTACAAGCTACTGATGGAAATAGGTGCAGATTCAGCTACTCTTTCTGATTCCCATTCAAACCCTATTATCAATAAAAACATTCATCCTCTAAACCTTATAAGATAAAGAATCAAGAAGGAAAACACAAAGGTAAGGCAGTGTTCCTACAGAGCCTACTTCTGAAAGAGACTACTCTGAGGAACATGTTCTTATACCAATTTCCTTTGATCCACCTCCAAGTGGTGAGGTTATTGACAACTTGTCCTGAATTGATGAGTTTGTGTACCAAACCTACAGAGAAGGTCCTTGATTTGCGAATACCGCAAGACTGCTCAAGCAAAGGACGATTACTAGTGTAAAGAAGAGAGTCATACGCAGTTGGAAAAGAGTAGGAAGTCAGATCTTCAGGGACTAAGAGGTTAAGGAAAGGTTGGTTCCTCTAGAAGGGTAGAATCTCTAATGATGCCAGTTTGGCGTGCCATTAGGTGGATGCATCTAAACAGGGAGAAATGAGATCTTGATGCTGATGCAGAAGAATTGATTTTTAGGTGAATGAGGACTCAAGAGATGATTGATGACACCTGATGTTTGATATCAGGTGTGTTGGTAAGAGCAAGAAAGTGTGTTTGAAAAGGTCGGTTTAAAGAGCCTGTAGGTTTGTGGTTGCTACACTACAAACTGTCAATTCTAGTTAGTTTACTGATAAGGGGTTTAGTTACTTCTGCCTGTGCCTGAGTGTTGTAATTGCAGGACGAAATTCGACTCTTGCTCAAACTTTGATTGAGATCAAAACTGCAAAACCCAAGCCTGTTACAACTGCTACTACAACAGTTACATCTGTTAGACCAAGGGCTAAGGGAATTATATTTCATGATCAGGAAGAACACGTACCTGCATCTACAAAAACATTTTCTTCTTTCAACAATCATAACTTCCACAAGTAAAAGACAAAGGCAAAGGAAAAATGGTAGAGCCTGAAGTACCTTTGAAGAAGAAAGATCAAGTTGCTCTTGATGAAGAAATGGCTAGAAATCTTGAAGCTCAGTTGCAAGCTAAACTTATTGAAGAAGAGAGGCTTGCAAGGCAAAAGGAAGAAGAAGCCAACATAGCTTTGATCGAATCATGGGATAACACACAAGCTATGATGAAGGCAGACTTTGAATTAGCTCAGAGGCTTTAAGTAAAAGAACAGGGAGAAATAACCATTGAAGAAAGATCAAGATTGTTTATAGATCTCATGAATAGAAGAAAGAAACACTTTGTAAAACTTAAAGCTGAAGAGATAAGAAGAAAGCCATCCTCCAAAGATCAAAAGAGAAATCAAATGTCCACCTATTTGAAGAATATGGTTGGATACAAACATAGTCAGTTGAAGAGCAAAAGCTATGATGAAATCCAGAAGTTGTTTGATAAGGAAATGAAAAGAGTAAATACTTTTGTGGACATGAATTCAGAAGTAGTGAAAGGCAGTGAGACAAGAACAGAGGAAAGCTCTAAAAGAGCAGGTTGAATTTCATATGTCAAAGAAGCAAAAGATAGATGAGCATGTAGAAGTTGAAAAAAATTGATCATAGAGGATAGGCAGAGATAAAAAGGATATGAGATAGTTAAAGATGATGAGGTAGCAATTGATGTTATACCTCTAGCTACTAAGCCTCCAGTGATTGTTGAATACCAGATTGATAAAGATGGAAGGATGGGATACTTTAAATTGATAAGGGCTGATGGAAGCTCAAAAAGGTATTCATCAATGATAAAGATGCTTCAGGGTATTGATAGAGAAGACTTGGAAGACCCTCTAGAAGTTGGTTAAAGCTAAACATGAGAATATAAGGCCAGAAGAGGATTATGAAAGAGTGTTATGGGGTGATTTGAAAGTAATGTTTAAACCTGACATAAAAAGTAAAGTATGGAAAAATCTACAAGGGTACAAAGTGACTGTTTAGAAGCTGTTTGATAACTATGAAGTGCACTTTGTAAGGTTTAGAAATCTACATATCTTTATTTTGGTTGAGAAAAGATATCCTCTTTCACCAATAACAATCTCAAACATGCTGAACAAGAAGCTTTAAGTTGATTGTTGGAATGAGATGTGTTATCAACTACTCAATCTCATGACAAAGCAGGAAAAGGGTCAATGAAGTGTTTGAATGCATCCTCCTAGTGAAGGTGAAGATTTTTAATGAAACTTGAAGATTCAAAAGATGAACATCAAGTTTAGGGGAGGATTGTTGGGTTTAAAAGACTTCAAGATGATTCTTAGAGTTACTACTACTCAGGTATATATTAGTGTTGTCAAGCATAACTTAGTGCTGCTGGTAATACTAATGAAAATTATGCTAAGTAGTTAGTACTGGTAGTATAAAGTTACTATTGTTAGTATAATTAGTACTATTAGTATAAAGTTACTGCTGCTAGTAGAAGTTAAGACTACTCAGGGATGAAGACTGAAAATATACTAAGTAGTTACTATTGCTAGAGTAAACTTCTAAGTAGTTAATGCTGCTTGTGCTCAGTTACAACTGCTGGAAAGATTAATGCTATCAGATATAAGATCAAAGACATATCAGAGAAGAGATAAAGGTTGATTGAAGAACAAGAATACTTATGAAGATAAGTATCAATTATTTGTAAAGAAGATATGTATAAACTTATTTGTTTAAGAGATTATGTTTACTTATAGAAAAGATCATAATCACTTGACGCGTTTTGTAAGCCCATTAGGGTTTCCTTAGTGTATAAAAGGAACCCTACGGCATAGATCTAGATATCAGTTTTCATATTAGTATTCATAGTTTGCAAAGCAATCATAGTTAGTATTTATAGCTATTTTGTAACTTAAAATAGTATTCAATATATTGAAGTTTAGTAAAGATCTTGTTTTTACTGTTTCATTGTTCTTCTTGGTATTGCAAACTCTGCATAGTTTATGATATTCTCAATCTTAGTTTCTACTATAGTTGTCTTGGATCTATCCAATATAACTAAGCTTTAACAAGATAAGTGTTGGGATTCTTGATTTGATGAGACAAAATAAATAAAAGAATGAAACAAGAGGGACTTAATTGGAGCAACTATGTAATTCTACAAAGATGGAAGATTTTGAAGAATTAATGAAGATTTGGTCAAAGATAGATTTACAAGATAAAGATTAGGAAAATATTTAATGTGATTTAATGGTATTTAATGTGATTTAAATAGTTTTCTTATCTATTGATTTACTTCCTTTGTAAGCCATGATCTCTCCCTATATAAAGAGATCATAGGGGTTTGAGTTTTTTTGTGTAGTTTTTAGTTTTTTGTGTTTTTTGTAGTTTTATCCATTCCATAGAAAAACATCGACTGATGAGTGTCGAAAAAAGTAAAGGTGTGTGTGTGTACACCGTAGTTAGTTATCTAGTTAGTTAGTTAGTTAGTACACCATAATTAGTTGCTGTAGCCCCAAGTTATAGTTGGGGTAATAGGGAAACGTTCAATGAAGAAAACCTTGTTTGATAATATTGCTTTCTTATTATTCCGCTGTGCATTCAATATTATCTGTAAAACTAATCCTAGTTGAGCTATAAAATGATCCTACAAGTGGTATCAGAGCCTCGTGGCTCTCGATCTAGGATACAAGGTTCTGATTCGAAGAAAAGGAGGGTTTCGGTATTCTGATTGATGTCGTCTTGTATGATGGATAAGGAGCAGCAGCAGAGTGAAGTCGCATATTGGGCTTAACAACTTGTAAAGACGAATGGGATCTGAGAAGAGCAAACGAACAACCTTCATTCTTATAAACGTGGGTTCTATTAAAGATGATTTGAAGTGGACGTATGACTGATGTCATGTTTGAACACAAGGTTCATGTTGGTTTCTCTTAATTTTTTTGTGCGCATGGGTGCTTGATCTTTATTATGGAGTCCATGGATTTGATTCGTTTACTGGAGGTTTGTTCATGGCTGTATGACGTTTATGAAGAAGCAGCAGGTGTGATCGATATAGGTCTAATATTCAATCACGGTGCGATTGATGTTTATTGTTTATGGATCTGATGTTCGTGATTTTATGATGTCAAAGATTGAAACATGATGCTATACATGATGAAATATAGTTGAGTCAATATGGATGTCGAAAACTTTAAAAAAACATGGGAGTTAGGGTTATAGTAGATTGTATGGATCACAAGTGATATTAAAAGAAAGGAAGGAGCTCAAAGTACTGTTCGAACCATAGTACTGCTACCCAAGGAATTATGAAAGTACTGCTAGTTTCGTCCGATATATGATTAATACTGCTAGTATCGACCGACATCAGACAAAAGAAGATTTTTTTATGGATCAAGGTAAAGTACCGCTGCTGTTTGTGAAAGTACCGCTAGTGTTATCCGATATCTTAGAACGTACTGCTTGCTTTATCAGATATGCGTAATACATGCAATTTTGGTTTTTGGATGGATTTGGATCTCGAATGCTTCGTTTAAGGGGAAGTTAACGGATTAATTTTTAAATGTTCTTAAACATTTAAAAGGCTCATTTTTTGAGATTATTTGAAGAGGTGATTACGAAGACGATTGATTATCACTTATTGATGTTGTAGAGTTTTAAGTTTCACAAGGTATGCGTGTGTTCTTATCATACCTTTTAGAGGAGGGTAACTCTGTTCTGCTTAAATGGTTGTGACGGAAAGACTTGATGAAATATAGCCAAAGGTGTATGGATCTACCTTATGATACTTACTACGTACATTTGCTATCACTTTATGGAGTTAGTGTTGTCTCTGTGTCAATTTCGAGATGAAGGATTTTGTCAGAGATTGCGACTAACTTTTATTTTTGGGTCTTGGTATGAGTTCGACGTCACATGGATAGTGCAAGACATAAGACACAAGTTTGGGAAATTAAACTTCTTTATCAAATTCGTTATATTCTATTTTCTTCATCAATGATTACTACATAGAGCCTACAGAGTTCGAGATTCAAGAGATGGTAAACATATGGGTTTCAGGGGAAGCTTATTGATTAAATGTTTAACCATCTACATGCACCACTTGAGGGGAAGTGTTTCATTACTACTGCTGATCTTTATTACTACTGTTAGTTTAAAATTCTACTGCTCAAAGTCATTTTTCTTATTATGCTTCATGGAGGGTATTTTGAGTATTGGAAGGTTGGATTAGTAGTTGTGGTATATGATTTGTAGCTGTTATGATCCAAGTTGCATATCTATAGAAGACCCCTATTGGATGATTACAAAAAGGGGAAGAAGATTACAGGTTTATTGATTTGCAGCTTATTATGTGTGGTGGCATGATCATAAGTTAAGGGGAAGCTATCTACAAAGGAAGATTTTGTTTCATTCAGGGAGATCCATGATCTCAACTTCAGGGGAAGTTCGTGCAAGAATTTGTTTGTTTTGTCATCATCAAATAGGGGAAGATTGTTGGGATTCTTGATTTGATGAGACAAAATAAATAAAAGAATGAAACAAGAGGACTAAATCTGGCAACTATGTAATTCTACACAGATGGAAGATTTTGAGATTTACTGAAGATATTGGTTCAAAGATTTACAAGATATAGATTAGGAAAAAAAAAGAAGAAAAAGAAAAAAAAAAAACATATTTAATGTGATTTAATGGTATTTAATGTGATTTAAATAGTTTCCTTATCTATTGATTTACTTCCTTTGTAAGCCATGATCTCTCCCTATATAAAGAGATCATAGGCGTGTAGTTTTATCCATCCATAGAAACATCGACTGATGAGAGTCGAATAGTAAAGGTGTGTGTGTACACCGGAGTTAGTTAGTTAGTTAGTTAGTTAGTTAGTACACCATAATTAGTTGGTGTAGCCCCAAGTTATAGTTGGGGTAATAGGGAAACGTTCAATGAAGAAAACATTGTTTGATAATATTGCTTTCTTATTATTCCGCTGTGCATTCAATATTATCTGTAAAACTAATCCTAGTTGAGCTATAAAACGATCCTACAATAAGTAAGATCCGTCAAGAAGGGATCAACACATACTGACAAAAACCGGTATTAATAGCGTCTCATAGATAGGAATATATATGACTAGCACAAAAACCCTCAGAATTCCACCCCAAAAATGTGAGGTTCCCCTTTAGATCTATAGGAATTTGGGTATCCATTATTGATACCCAAGATAATTTATACCTTTTTGCTTTCTGAGTTAAGGAAGTGAAGCAGTCATATGTGTATATTTCGTCGTTAGATGGTATACGGCGTTGTTCTTGTCACCTTTTCTGGAAGCATTGAGATCGGTATTATTATATTGGTCTGAACCGATTGTATATTTTATTCTATAAACTTGTTATTTTGATGCATCCGGGAGACGTATAGTTTATAGTTATGTATTGGATTTGGATAGTTAAGAAGGCACTAGGATTAGAACCATGTTTTAAACATTGTAATTGTTTTGATGGTCACACTGAATCATATTAACTATCCACACCCTTGCCATGCACTCATTTTTAAGGCAAGGGACAAAGGATAGGATACCCTAGTACAAACCCTCGAGGGCTTTCTTTTTCACGGTTCCGTTATAATTTTTCTAGTTAAGCCGGATTATTAATGAAGAGCATTGTCACCTTTAAACCAATCGTTACACCCAAATCGCCTTAGCCTACCTTGTATGTACTCATTTTAGTACATTATTGTTTTTAACCCAAGTTAATTATTTGAGTACACGGTTGCTAAGTCCTTATCCTTGTAAATACAGTTTTGGGACGACTAAGATTCATGGTAGTATTTATTTCGTGGAAGAATGGGGAAGAAAAGTTAAATTAATACCCTCATATGTTTGTAAGATGATCTTCGTGTTATTTTGATCCACCTCAAATCAGATCATTAGTTAGATTGTAAATAATCGAGTATGTAAAAGTTCAAGTGTATGGGTGTATCTAAGAAAACCCCATGATGTATTTATATGTTTTAAGCAATAATGGCTCAGGGCCAAAAGTGTACAAAAAAAAAGTGTATATGAAAATGTAAAAAAAAATTGTACGGGCAGCCATTGGCTTATGTTTTTGTTTTATCATTAGATTCAAGATAAGAAAAAGAAAAAAGATTGATTGCAGGTTGTGTAGTGTTTGTATATTCTTCGTACGTAAAGTCTTGGCTTTGCAACCAAACCAGCGTGTATTCGCTTATATTAATTAGCTAAAACCTTCCAACTTAATGTCAACCCAAAGCACCCACAATGTTATCCCAATCGTTTCCGATTCCAATATATGTTATCTTACAACAACACCCACAACCCCTTTAAAAGAATCTTAGATAGTGATGAATAATGCTTGCACCTAGCGGTGGAGGTTTAACCCTTTACCAATCCTATGGTAATTTTTATGCTATGACAGGTAATGAGTGTTGATTTTTCGTTTTCCCATAGTTGTTATAATTTATTATACACCCGAGAGAAAGAGAGAATCCCAAACACTTATGTGAGGTGCTAGTGTATGCTTTCCATGCTTTTAATTACGAGGTCTAGAAGGTTGTGTTGTAAAATACTTTTAAAGAGTAGATTAAATGACCCTCATATTGCTATTGTCTAGGTAGAAAAGCCCATTTTCTTAAGGACAAGCAAATCCCAAGTGTAGGGGTATTTGATGAGGTGTCATTTTATACACTATTTTAGAGTCATTTAACCCTCTAAATCATGCAAATATGCCCAGATTATGTGCTTAATCATTTGTTTTTAGGTTTTTAGCACTTGGATGGCATTTGGAGGGAATACATGTGACTGGGATCATTTGGAGAAGAATCAGACGGATTTACGGGACCTATACAAATCCTTATAAAGAAGTTTGCTTAAAGAACATAGAGCGGCGTTCGCAGGCATAAAGCGACGTCGTCGTGATCCATCTAGTAACGGCGTCAAAGATTTAGTGACGGCGTCATGACGTAGCCGACTCAATGAGGATCTAGAATCATCCACATAGAGACGGCGTTAGGATTACAACGCTGCAGCGATGTCTCTATATATACTAAACTGATTTTAAGGTTCCAAGTGTGTAATTTTGTATAAGTTTTAGGAGACGAACCCTAGCTCTTGTAGCTGTTATAGGTCATTTTTTAGGGCCTCAAAAAACCCTATTGTATGCCTTGAATCCTTGTTTTATTACAAGTATGGGTATCTATCAGTTTCATTTAATATGTCTATGTGTTGCATGATTAATTTATCTCTTTGCTTTCTTTATAACATGTGAGGCTAAACCCTCTTTTATATTTGCTTATGATTGCATGAAAGTCGGATTGTAGATCCTTTTACTGTTACTTCTTGATTGATGATTGTGCGCGTTAGGTTCTAGAAAACTAGATTTTTTCTATATCGTTGTAGACACGTCTAGGGAACGAAACGCGAATGTGAGATTCTGAGTGCGTAGAAAGGATACTATCGGGTAATAGTCTTCATACTACCTTGCCCCTTTATATGGTTGTAAAAAGGCTAAGATTGTAGAATCTAAAATTGCTAACAACTCGGAACCTAATCATTTGTGGGGATCCAATGCTACATATGTTACATCTTCTTCTTCTCTTGTCAATGATAGGTTGTCCAGATTGTTCTCTGGTATCTGGACTGTGGATGTTCAAAACATATGACAGGGAACCGCTCTCAGCTCATTGAACTTTGTTAGTAAGTTTATGGGAACTGTTCGATTTCGGAAACGACCCAGTTGCAAGATAATATGGGTATGGTTGAAATATCAGATGGGGACGTAATTAGTCAAGGGTTGTGTTATTATCTTGTTTTGTACTATGTTGAGGGGCTTGGACATAACTTTTTTTCTGTTGGACAATTTTGTGACGCGGATCTTGAAGTCGATTTTCGAAAAAACACTTGCTGTATTCGGAATTTAGAAGGTGTTGATCTACTTTCATGATCCAGAGACACAAATTTGTACATAATTTCTCTTGATGAAATGCTAAAGACTTCTCTGGTCTATCTTCTATCAAAAGTATCAAAGACTAAGAGCTGGTTATGGCACCGTCGGTTATCGCATCTTAACTTTGGTACTCTTAACAAGCTAGCTAAAGACGGTCTTGCTCGAGGCATTCCAAAACTTAAATTTCAGAAAGATAATCTGTGTTCTGCTTGTGCATTAGGAAAAAGCAAGAAATATTCATCAACCAATGATGAAAAGTCAATAATCAAGAGAAACTATATCTTTTCCATATGGATCTTTGTGGCCCGATGCGTGTGGAGAGTATTAACGGGAAAAAGTATATCTTGGTGATTGTTGACGATTACTCAATATTTACTTGGGTCCGATTCTTGATATCAAAGGATGAAGCTCCTGACGCTATCATCAAGTGCATTAAAAATATTCAAGTTTGTTTGAATGCCACAGTCCGTAATGTTAGAGCAAATAATGGAACAGAATTTGAATATCAGACTCTATGTGATTTCTATGAAAATGTCAACATTTTGCATCAAACTTCTGTTGCTCGCACTCCTCAACAGAACAGCGTTGTCGAAAGGTGAAACCGAACTCTTGTGGAAGCTGCTTGCACAATGTTGATATTTTTAAAAGCTCCTATGTTTTTATGGGCCGAAGCAATCAACACAGCTTGTTATACCCAAAACCGTTCCTTGATCCGTCTCCGCTACAACAAAACTCCTTATAACCTGATGCATGACGTAGAATCCAGGATTTATCGTTTCTTATAGTGTCCTTAGTTTTAACTCTATTATCCGACCATATGACAGTGAGGATTTGGCGTATACTAAAGGCAAGGCCGATATTGGTATTTTTTGTTGAATACGCGCTTGCAAAGAAAGCTTTTAAAATCTATAACAGAAGAACCCGGAAAATTATGGAAACAATTCATGTGACGTTCGATGAGCTGACAGCAATGGCTTTTGAAAAATTTAGTTAAGGACTCGGGCTTCAATCTATGACTCCTGTAACAACCAGTTCAGGACTCGTTCCAAACCCTATTCCTCAACAACCTTGTAATCCACCAAATAGAGATGATTGGGATCGTTTGTTCCAACCCATGTTCGATGAATACTTCATCTTCAAATTAATTGTTTTTTTCTAGTTTCCAAGTAGCTTGCTGAACCAAAGCCTGTTGATTTTAACTGAATTACCAGTGTCTACGTCAATTGACCTAGATGCACCATCAACTAGTATTCCATCAACATAAGAACAAGAACATTCTCCAATTATTTCTCAAGGTTTTGAAGAATCACCAAAAACACCACATTTTCATGATGATCCTCTTCATGAAGACTCGACTTCTCATGGTTCGCCTCGAATGTGTGACATCCCACATCTATTTGTACACCATTAGTAGGATGGACTAAGGTCATGTCCGGGAGTGCCTAAACGCAATTTATCGCGAAACGTATACATTTTACGTATCCGATAAAAATAATAATGAAAAAAGTTAATAATTATCCTCAAAATAATTATATAACCCTTGCTTGATGTAAACATTTAATTGTTTGATGTCCGTTTACGCTTAAACGATAATTTTTAACTTACGCGACGCGTACGAGAAAGAAAAATTAGTAAAATAGATGACGTCGTAAAAGACCTGAAAATACAGAAATGTTACATATAAGGTCAAAACAAATGAATCTAGTGGGGTAATAAAGAATAAGGCTCGACTAGTTTCTCAAGGATTTAGACAAGAAGAAGGAATTGATTTCGAAGAATCATTTGCACTGGTTGCTAGAATTGAGGCCATTCGTATCTTCGTAGAAAATGCCGCTCACATGAATATGATAATATACCAAATGGACGTCAAAACAGCTTTTTTGAATGGCGAGCTCAAAGAAGAGGTCTACGTTTGTCAAACAGAAGGATTTGTTGATCAAGACAATCCATCGCATGTGTACAAGCTCAAAAAGGCTCTTTACGGTCTAAAACAAGCACCACGTGCATGGTATGATATGTTGTCAAGCATCCTCATCTCTCAATAATTCTCCAAAGGTGCGGTTGATCCAACACTCTTCACACGGCATGCTGGAAATGACATATTACTGGTACAAATTTATGTGGACGATATAATATTTGCATCAACTAATATTGCCATGTGTGATGAGTTTGCTAATCAGATGACCAATAAGTTCAAGATGTCGATGATGGGGCAAATGTCATTCTTTTTAGGATTACAAATATCTCAAAGTCCCAGAGGCATCTTTATAAACCAATCTAAATATGCTTCTGAAATTGTTAAAAAATATGGTTTGCATTCTACTGATTCTGTCGACACACCCATGATTGAAAACAAGAAACTGGATGAAGATCTACAGGGGAAACCAGTTGATGCTACACTTTACCGTGGCATGATTGGATCCTTAATGTATCTTACATCCAGTAGACCTGACCTTAACTATGTTGTCTGCTTATGTGCCCGGTATCAGGCTAAGCCTACCGAAAAGCACTTACAAGCGGTGAAACGGATCTTTCGATACCTTAACGGAACCATTAACATGGGTCTATGGTACTCGAAGGATACCGATATGTCACTCACAGCTTATGCAGATGCCGATCACGCGGGGTGTCAGGACACTAGACGTAGTACATCGGGAAGCGCTCAGTTCTTAGGTGATAAACTTGTTAGCTGGTCGTCCAAGAAGCAAAAGAGCACTGCCATATCGAGTACAAAGGCTGAATATATTGCCTTATCTGGGTGTTGCTCACAAATCCTTTGGATGCGTTCCCAACTAACAAACTATGGTTTTAAATTCAATAAGATTCCTTTGTACTGCGATAACAAAGTTAGACTGTTTATGCCAGCAACAATTTTCAACATTCAAACGAAAGCACATCCGAAATCGCTACCAATTTCATCAAGGATCAAGTGGAGAAATGTAAAATCGTGGATCTATACTTAAATTCGGAAATGAATACCAACTGGCTGACATCTTTACTAAACCATTGCCTCGAGAGAGATTTAACTTCTTGATCGATAAGCTTGGTATGAGAAGCATGTCTCCAGAAACGTTGAAACGTCTGGCAGAGGAAACGGACGAGTGATGGTGGTAACTCATATCCTGTATATATGTACATATGAAAAGATAAAAAGTCCAAAAAGATTTTCCTTATATAAAATTTTACAAAAACAAAAGAAAAAAATTAAAAAATCAGAAAAAATATATAAATAGGTATCTTTGGTATGTCTTCTGAAAATCGATAACATTTACGGCCATAGAAATGTCATTTAATAATGATACGAGGCTGTAAATGAAGTTCGAGTAGAAGTTTCAAAAAGCTTTCAAAACATGCTAAAATGGCTTGCTATTATTTCTGATAGTAACCCGATCATCATCTTCAAGGCAAGTATGTCGTCAAAAAGACAAATTGACCTCACAACGGGAAATTTATTTTTCTCGGGAATGAATTACTTTATATTCATTCAAAGGCTTGTGATTACTTTGCATCACAACCCATGCTTCTTATATTTCGTAAGTGTACGTGTCAGTGCGCTTATGTGTCAAAATAAGAGAAATCTTATTTTCTTGTGTGCTGATTTTCAAAATATAAAATAATCATCTTTCAAATTCATCAGATCATTTTTTCCTAAGACAATTTTGAACCATGAAATAACGACTACAGCTCTTTCAATAGAAAACGGGTCCTTATTTGAGGGGAGAACCTGTCAAAATTATCTTCTTCATAATTAATAAGGTGTCAATCGAAAAAGGTTTTGATGGTGTCGGGTGAATAATTAAAGGGGAGTTGATAAATGTCAACTCAATCGGGATTTATTTGATATATGTTTAATCTTATAGGGGTACTAATACAAACTGTGTGAATTTTTCTTGTTTACTAAACTTTAGGGACTAGTTTTGCCTTTTGCTAAACTTGTGTGCTTGCCTTAGGATAAGTTTTTAAGAAAATTTGAAGTGCTATTAAACCTTAGGGGGCATTTATGCAAAATCTTAAAAGATTCAAACATAAACACCCCCTTTGCCCCGTCCTTGTTAAACACACGAACACAGACACATTCACATACCTTAAACCTCCATTGCTAAACTTGCAAACCTTCAAGAACTCGTTCAATTCTCGTTCTAAGCTAAAGGTACACCTATTATGATGATAAATCTACCATACATTTGACCTTTTCATGATTTAATGTTCAAAAAACCGTAAAATTGACCTAACTCTTATCACCTTGAAAAGGTGTATGAAAAGTTAAATTGATAGAGGCATTTTCGTTGCTTAGGGGTCTAGTTGTTGTACCCATACCAGTTTTTAATAAGGATAACTCATTCATGTGTGCTTAATTCTTGATGTCAAAAATTATTGAAAATGGGTAAAAACTTGAAAAAGTTTGTGGGTTTGGGATTAGAAGTGCTATAATAAATGTTTGAGTAAATTTGAGTATAATATAACTTGTTTGTATGAAATATATTGATTATGGTGGGTTTTCGTGTTCATATTGGTCGAACATGACACGAATCAAGATTTTGGTGGATAATCTGTGAGTTAAAGATGTTAGATTGATTCCTAGATGCTAAGTGACCATGATATGATCGATATTGTTGCCTAAAAATATGAAATATGTTAGAGTTAAAACGTGAATAGGCGAACCATACATATACATTTTTCATAGGCGAACAATACGTTTATTTAAACAGGCGAATAATATGTTTATTTATACAGGCGAACAATACGTTCATTTAGACAGGCGAACTATACGTTCATTTTACACAGGCGAACAATACACTACTATACAGGCGAACTATACACGAAATTTTAACAGGCGAACTATACATGAAAATTTTTAGCAGGCGAACTATATATAGGTCATTTGCACAGGCGAATTATACATAGTTAATTTGCACAGGCGAATTATACATAGTTAGTTTGCACAGGCGAATTATACACACAATAGGTGAACTATACTTGATTTTCTCTTATAGAAATAATCTCGTAATCTTGGTAATCCAATTGAATAACCTAGTCTAAGTATGATTTATCCCAATCTTGTCACTTAGTGATTAAATTAGGTGTAATTTCCCTTACATATCTTAAGGGATTGCCTTGATTTCAATAATTTGCCTATAGTTAAAGTGATATATAAGTATGTGTGCTTATCCTGTGTGTATGTGTACTAGTTCTCTGAATTGTTTGCTTGTGTGTTAGTTCTTTGCATTGTGTGCTTGTGTATTAATGTGTTGCCTTGTATTTTTTTGCCTATCCCCTGTTGTAAATCCTGTCCTGCATCAATAATTATGCATCATGGTCTAAATTGTCCATCTGTTCTATATATATATGTTTGTATATGAACTGTATGTGACAAATCTTAGTAAAATCATGTCTTCCATCACTGCTCAACAAACCAAGCTTGATCTTGAGCTTGTTCCCAAGGAGAATATAATGGATATTGGTAAATGCAAGGCAATAATCACTTGCGGGTTGACACCAAGAGTACCAACATTTCAAGTCACTCTGGATGCTATTGCACTCACTCCATGCTATCCTGCATTTCTCATCACTGCTGATGTCCCTAAGTGTACATGCGCCAATTTTGGAATTCTATATACAAGCATGACACCTTCTACAGATTCAAGATTGACAAAAAGAAAAGATTCAAACTTACTTTGGAAGTCTTCAGAGATATCTTTCAGATTTACCTAAGAGTACCGGATACAAAATTTGATCCCCTTCCCTCTGAAGAAGACATTGTGTCTTTCTTAAGAGAACTCGGTCATACTGGGGTGATCAATTCACTCAATGATGTTGTTGTCGATCAGATGCATCAACCATGGAGAACTTTTGCTGCTCTTATCAACCGGAGTTTATCTGGAAAGACTAGTGGTCTTGACAAGCTTTGTCTCTCCAGAGCTCAAATCCTTTGGGGTATGTTCCATTAGAAAAATGTAGACTATGTGGAATTACTGTGGGAAGACTTCATCTACCAGATTGAAAACAGAGTCTACAAAAAGCAAGAAAAGATGTACTACCCTCATTTCACCAAAGTTATCATTCACCACTTTCTTATTTAAGAAAAGACACTCTCCTAGAGAAATAAAATTGGAATGCACACCTCTAGAGATGACTACTTAATTAACTCCTTAAGATTTATCTTTGCAAAAGAATCATCTCAGATCTATGGAGATGTTCTACCTGAATGTTTGACCAGTCCTGAGATGAAGGAATCCAAGGCTTACAAAACTTATCTTGGCCATGCTACAGGTTTTGTACCTCCCAAGATTGCTAAAAAATTCAAGAAAGCCACTCCAACTAAGAAGAACAGTGATCTAGTTCCTGTAGATGAATAACCTGTCACAAAAGGCAAACAAGTTAAGAGATCAGTCAAAAAGTCTTCAACTAAGCCAGCAACAGGTATCGTCATCAGAGAACCTTCGGTGGAAGAAAAGTCTAAAGGAAAAGAAAAGGAAATGGTGGATGTTGCTCATGGTAAAGGAATTAAGTTGTTATCTGAAGTAGCTTTGACTGAAAAGGCTTAGCTAAAAAAAGTGAGAAAGAAGAGCTTAAGGGACTTTCACATGACACATCCTAGTGGTTTTGGTACAGGTGCCGAAAAACCTCTAAGTATTGAAAAGATCACTCCTACCGTCATAAGTGAAGGAACTGGTGATAAACCAGGGGTTCTTGATGTAACAGAAGATAACTCTACTTAGAGTGAATCTGAGTCTTGGGGTAATGATGAAGACAACAACAACAACGAACAAGAGGCAAGTGATGAAGGCAGTGGATAGGAGAATGAAAGTGAAGAGCAAGAATCTGATTCAGAGCAAGATGAAGAATCTGATGATGATAATCAAGAAGAGGAGGAAGTTGATCAAGAAAATAAATCTGAAGATGATGAGATTAAAAGTGATGAGGATAAGGGAATGGATGATACTACTGACCAATTTGATGATGATGTAGATGCTAGATTGGAAGAACTCACTCAGACTGGTAAAGAGATTGTTCAAGGTAAAGGTACTGATGTTGAAATGGATGAAGCTCAACAAGGGAATGAAAATTTAGAGACTACTTAAGAACAAGTTGTTGACAATGCTCACGTTACAATTACTACTGTTACGAAGAAGACTGAAGTTCCTGTTACTCGTTTATCCGACTTGGCATCAAAATTACTAAATTTTTTAGATATTCCTCAAACTGATGCAGAAATAGTTTCTCTACTAGATGTTCATGTCCACCATGAAGTCCTAAGAACTTAGGCACCCACTCTTCTTACAATACCAGTTTTTGTTATCACTGAATCATCACCTGTATTCACAAACATTCCTCAATCATCACAAACCTTCACTCCTTCACCAATACTAACAACACCCACTCCACCGCCAATAATTGAAACTACAAATCCTCTATTAACACTTCCTAATTTCGCATCAGTCTTTCGATTCAATGATAGAATAATAGCATTGGAAAAAGAAGTTGCTAAAATCAAAAAGGACCCTCTACACACTTAAGTGACATATTTAGTTGATGAACATTTAGACATAAGGTTAGGAGAAACCAGAGAAAAATTCATGAACTTACTTTCAGAGTCTCTCACGGCAAGAATCAAAGAGCAAGTAAAGGATCAGCTGCCTCAGATTCTACCCAAGGAAGTGTCTAACTTCGCTTCACCTGTGATTGAAAAGTTGATTAAAGAATCACATGATGAAGTTACTCTAGCAAAGGTGTCTTCTCAACCACAATCTACTTATGAGGATGCTTCTACACTTACTGAATTTAAGTTAAAAAGATTCTTCTCGACAAGATGGAGAGAAGTGAGTCATATTTGACGGCTCCCGAACACCGAGATTGCTATGATGGTTTGAGAAAATCTTACGCTCTCGACAAAGATTTCTTCTTCTTTTATGATGTGTATTCATTGAAGTGTGGCCGAAAAGACAAGGATAAAGATAAACACTCTTCCGTTGGATCAGACTGAGGGTTGAAGAAGAGAAAGCTAAGCAAAGATGTAGAACCAACCACTAAGCCGAAAAAGAAAGATTCAACGTCTGGCTCTTCCAAAGTCCTCTGGATAGCCTGTTTAATCAGAGGAACCAGTGTTTGAGGTTGCAAACTCAGACATGCCACATGATCAAGAAGGGAACATGGGTTATAATAAAGATGAACCAAGGAAAGAGACTACCTCTAGACGTGACTGGTTCAAGAAACCTACACCACCTTAAGAACCTACTAACCCTGACTGAAATATTGGCAAGACTACTCAAGAAGGACCAACCTAAAATTGGTTGATGACTCTAGCAGCTTCCACTTCTACTGATAAATCGTTAAAGGACTTTGATGAATTAATGAGCACTCCAATAGACTTCTTTGGATACATCTTGAATGGGCTGAAAATTAAGAATTTAACTCAAGAAACCCTGCTAGGACCAGCATTCAGACTACTCAAAGGTACACGCTCTAATTATGCTGAATTAGAATATGACTTTAAAGAATGCTATAAGGCTCTTTCAGAAAAGCTTGATTGGGAAAATCCTAAAGGCGGTGACTATCCTTTTAATCTTTCCAAACCCCTTCCTTTGATCATGCGTGGAAATCGTCAAAGAGTATCGTTCAAATTCTTCATCAAAAATAATCTCAAGTATCTACAATGAGGATTTTCCACTATGACATACACGACGTCTACTACCAAGTCAAAGGCCGCTAAGTATGATCTTCCAGGCATTGAAGTCATGGTTCCAAACATATGGAGTATGTTAAAGTTGCTTATGATAGATATGCGTTATGGGGTATCTCACATTAGAGAGAACAATGTGTCCTTCTATGCATATGCAAGAGGCATACAATCAAGAGGAGATGTATATTCTACAAAGCATATTCTGGCAGTCACTCATGTTAAGGTAATGAGGAAACATGTATACATGTACTTAGAAGAGATTATAGTGAGATGAGCTGATAACATACTATACAGATTCAAAGAACGTGACTTTCCACGACTTCAGATCAACGATATCGAGGACATGTTAATTCTTGTGGTTCATAATCGGCTCATAAATGTTCCAGGGGATGATGTTCCTAACTTTCCAATAGCCCTAAGGATGTTCACCAAAAGTCTGGTTATTTAGAAGCGAGTCGAGGAACTTCAACTTGGAGTTAAAAGTTATCAAAAGAAGATCAACGTTACCAAGCCTAATACTACAAGACCATATCTCAGAAAAAGGCACCCGTTGACTCCATACAAAGACCCTTAAGGATTCATTTATGTCGACGACCACAAGAGGAACAGGTTGATGCACTCTGACGAACTGTACAAGTTCAGTGATGGTACGTTAACCAGGCTTCTTTCTTTGCTCGAATACATAACCAAAAATATCAACATGGAGTACTTGCCGAAGAGAAGATGGAGCAATTTAGAAAAGAAAAGAGCTCATTTCATGATCAAGGACATCAACAAGCTGCTAATGGAAAGAAGAATGATGAGGAGTTTAGAGAAATTCATTGGTGGTAGACTCTACAAAACTGACCTCAGACTGCTGCAAAGAACAATATGACTTTGTTATATTATGTTCATATCTCAAAGGTCATTTCGTATATCATAAACTTGTGAATTTGTAAAGATGTAGTGTAGACTTTTGGTGATAATAAGGTGTGCTCGAGTATAAAATTTTCAAGAATTTCTTAGTAAATTCAAAAAATTTCAAATTACTATACTCAGCACAGTCTTATATACCCTCAAAACTTGAGGGGGAGCATGAAAATGTTCCTTATAGTGATTATATAACATTCTGTCACTGAAGGTTTAATCAATTGATATCCAAAATATCAAGGGATTAACATTTTGGATAAGGGGAGAAAATGTGATTAAACGGATCTGAATCTTAATTGTATTGTCATGTGATCATATAAAATAGACTCAATGCACTCCAACACTTAACATGTACTGCGATTACGGTGCACATGTTAAAAGGGAGCTTTTTAGTGATGATGAAAAACTCTCAAAGTGTAAATCTTTTGATATTTATATCAAACACTTTTATTGAACTTTTTAATGATTTTGGTTTTGATTGTGTTGGAATACCCTAATGACCGACCATGTACTTAAATTTATAGAGTTATAAGGTGGTTAGGCATAGGTATTCAAATCACATGATCCAACCAGAACCGGAGGGATCTACCCAGGGATATCCACTAGATAGTGTAGAAGTCCTTAGGTATGATACAAAAGGAGAAAAAGTAAGAATAAGGGAATAGTGTCGACTGAGATGGAGCTAGTACTGGAAAAAAACCCAACAAGGTACTAGTTATGAAGTCTTGGTAAGCGCTAAAGAGGTTGAAGAATTAAAAAGAAATGTAAGGATAAAGGATGAAAAGAAAGAAGCCCTCCATACACTTAGGCAGAAACCGGGTCAATACATAAACTGTCAGAAACACTAAGTTGTTGTCTGACATTGAAGACTGTCATAGACCCAGTGACGCTATGCACAACCCTCCCTAGCCACTCAAGGTCTCTCAACAGACTCTTGTTTCATTTCTCACGGAGATTACACACATTTCTATCAACTTTCTCACTCCAAGTTAGTTGATATTGAAAAAGTGGCAGTCTGCTACAGCCTCCGATCAAAGTGCACTATTGAGTCTAGAGCCAAAAAAGATCATCCATAAATCTTATTAGGACACTTGTCAAATCATGCTTGCTATGTCACACAATGTGAATAATAAGTTAATATATTAAGAGTCATATGCATTATCCTTGTGATTTTGCTAGAACATCCGAGTGATTTCATTCACAATGAAGATGGAAATCCTGCTTGACCCAACATCAAACAAGCTCATGGTAGGTGACTTGTACGACTCTATATGAATCAAACTTGCGACAACTGGAAAGAAACGATGGTGCGATTCTATCAGAATCAAACTTGTTCTAGGTTATGAATTGACGATTGCTGATGAATTTTTGAAATGATTAACACTCTCGATATGTCACAAAAACACTTTAGCAAGTGACATGTCGATTGATTTTCAAATCAATTTTTATTTCAATCGGTGAGATAGTAACTCATTGGTTCATTCGTATCATGTTGTCTGCTTTGAGACGTTCCGATAATGAGAACATGTTGAGTACGATGAATCTAATACATATGTGTTAAAAAGATTCATTACTACAACTGGAAATCCTGTCAAGAAGATTCTTATTAAATTGAATCTATCTGATCACAGGTCGATCCTCATGGATTCGAAGGTTACTCCAACCAAACACATGCGAATGATAAAGCCATATTCGTCCCCCTGCTTTATTGCTAACTGTTTTGTTTCAGGAATATTTAAAGATGGTGATAGAGGTACCTGATTCCAGCTGACTCACAAGATTCATTTCCACATACTCATACCCTACCCAACGAATATAAAGACATCATGAAAGCTCAAGAACATGTTTCAAGACTTTCGCTACTCTGATACCATACGTCCTTTTTGAAGCGACAAAGTGTTAAAGTTAAAGAAATTCAAGAAAGATGCATTAATAAAGCTTTTCAAGATTATCAAATCAAGAAAGGTATGAGCATGTCAGTCTAGAAGTTACAAGTTCACGAGATGGCAAAGTTTACAAGATGGCAAAATGAGATTATGCTTGGTTGATGATTTCAAGAAGCTCAAAGATCACATTCATGTCAAGTCAAAAGAACTAGCTCAAATCCAAAGTCAATGATCACTACATCAAATCACAAGTTAATGATTGAAGTTAAAGACTACGAGCTCAAGACCGAAGTGAAAGCATAGTATGCTAAGTTTAAATTTTTTTTAAATTGGAGTGACCTCCCTTAAGGGGAGATTATTAGAAATACCAAAAAGTGTCGGTCACTACCAATATAGTTAGTCGTAGCTCGTAGTAAGTTATAAGTTTAAGTTAGAAAGCTAACCGGGCCAAAGGCCCATGGATAAGCCTACTAAAGGCCCATGGCCGGCCATAGCATGAGATATATAAACCATCTCCACACATGGAGAGGGTGTTGGTTATTTATTTGTCACATTTATTATCCTTTTTATTTCTCTCTCTAAGTGTTCAACCAACCACATCTTTCTCTCTTTAAAACTCTAAGTGAATCAATCCATACTTGTGTTAAGATATTCTATAAATGTATTATGTTATTTTAAAAAATGAGAAAAGAAAAAGAAAGAGATAGATGTAGAGTTGTGAAGAGTTTGTATATCTTCGTCCAAGTCTTGGCTTAACAACCAAAATAAATGTGTATTCGTGTAAATAATTAGCTAACCTTTCCGCTCAAAATTCACCCAAAGCCACCCAAATGTATCCCATCTGTTTATGTTTCCGTTTCCATTATACGTTATCTTACACCTACACCCCACAACCCTTTAAAAGACCTCTTAGATAGGAATGAATAATACTTGCACCTAGCGGTGGAGGTTTGATCCTTTACCAAGCCTATGGTAATTTATATGCTATGACAGGTAATGAGTGTTGATTTTCTGTTTCCCCCTTTATGCTATAATTTATTATACACCCGAGTGAAAGAGAGAATCCCAAACACTTATGTGAGGTGCCAGTGTATACTTTCCGTGCTTTTAATTACAAGGTCTAGAAGGTTGTGTTGTAAAATATTTTTTAAAGAGTAGGTAAAATGACCCCTCATATTGTTATTGTCTAGGTAGAAAAGCCCATTTTCTTTAAGACAAGAAAATCCCAAGTGTAGGGGTATTTGATGAGGTGTCATTTTATACACTTTTTCGGGGTCGTTTAGCCCCCTAAATCGTGCATTTATGCCCAAAATAGGTACTGAATCGTTCCTTTTCAGGTATTTTGCATTTGGAAGACATTTGAAAGAATTACATGTGACTTGGGCTCATTTGGAGAAGAAATGGACAAGACTACGGACCTACACCAACATCTATCAAGATAATGTTCTCAACAGCTAGAGACGGCGTCACCAATAAAACGTGACGCCGTCATAGAGAAGACCAAGACGACGTCACTGGATCTTACGACGTTGTTAGAGTAGATGACCTAGCCCATTATTTAGAATATTCTCTATCATGACGGCGTCACGACTAAAATGGGACGCCGTCATAGTGTTTTTCCTATATATACGAACCCGAATTTAGGGTTTTATGTGTGTAACTTTAGAATAAAAAGAGGGTACGAACCCTAGTTTGTTTAGCAGCTGTTAGGGATGATTTTAGGGCTTAAAAGCCCTATTGTACTTCCTCCAACTCATGTTTTAATCAAGTAAGGTTTATTTAATCATTCAATATGTTTATGTGTTGTTTTATTCATCTATGTTCTTGTTTTATTAACATGCTAGGCTAAGCCTTCTATTGTGTTTATTTATGATTGTATGAAACCTAGAATGTAGATCTTAGTGGTGTTGCTTCTTGTAATAGATGTGCATGTTAGGTCTTAAAAACCATCTTTTGTCTGCATCGTTGTTGATATGTCTAGGAAAACATTATTGTTAGAAAGGATACCATCGGGTAACAGTCTTCATACTACCTTGCCCCCTAATATGGTTGATCCACTTTTAATATATTTCACATGCACTTAGTGTACCCCTAAGGGCCTTGTAATAGTCTACATACTACCTTACTTGTGCGTTGCTCTAGCGGAATACTAAGTAGACGGCGGGTTCATGTAATTCGTTCATGACTTAGGAAATAATTACATAGATCATCACAAGGGTGACAAGGCAACAACACTAGGAGAAGCAATCTAGAGAGTAATACATGATTAAATAAACACAGTCTTTTATCTTATTGTTATCACCATTAGTTTAGATTATCATTAGCTTAATAGCTAAAACCAAACCTCCTCTCAAATATATGATTTACTGCTTTCTATAAAATACAAAAACACAAAAATAATCTTCTCTCAACCCTTAATATTATGTTAGACTGTGATCAAGCCTTCCCAACCTATTCCTCGAGTGAACCATAACAACCCCCCGAGTCTTGCTTATACTATTACTACAATGATTAGGTGCTCTGCCTAGGGAGATGTAAAACTTCTTGTTGAAGTCTAATGACGACCGCATCAAGTTTTTGACACCGCCACCTGGGGAATAGTTAGGTTTTGATTGTAGTTTAGCTTAGTTCTACTCGCTTGAATCCTTTCAAGTGAGAATTTAATTTCTGCATATTAGCTTTCTTGTAGTCTATCTTTTCTTTGTGCTATCCATTTCATAACCCATTCTCGTCAACCACCATGGGAGACGAGAATCCTATCCGTACTCTAGGCGACTACTCCAAACCAAGCCACGAGGGCTATAAGAATACCATTGAGCTCCCCGTAGGGAACAACGTGGTATCTCTTCGATCTGACACCATCCGGTTGGTGCAAAACGGATGCTCATTCCACGGACTTCAGTCCGAGAATCCAAACAAACACCTCGAGGATTTTCTTAAACTTGTGGACTCACTTGACCTTGATGGTGACAATAGGGAAAGAACGCACCTGCATTTATTTCAATTTTCCCTTCATGATCAAGCTAGCAATTGGCTTGAACGCCTTCCAGCAGGATCCATCACCACATGGGAGGATCTTACTACCCGATTCCTTGATCAATTCTTTCCATCGGGAAGGACCACAAAACTCTGCAACGATATCATGATGTTCCAACAACATCATCGAGTATCTTTATCCGAAGCATGGACTCGTTTCAAGGACTTACTCCAAAAAGTCCCTCATCATGGCATCGATCTTTGGCTCCAAGTCTAAATCTTTTACGATCATGTAGACTGCACCACTTAGGAGAGTATTAACTATGCAGCAGGCTGAAGGCTTAGAAAACTAAGGCCAGACGAAGCTTGGGATACTATCGAAAGGCTAGCCCAATATGTGAATGAAGGATGGAATGATGCCTTCACCTTATAAGAAGTGACTTTAATTACGAAAACCCCAACGTCAAGCAATTACTTGGAATCATGGAGCGTAAAGTCGATACACTTATGAAGAACGCAATCTTGTTAATGGGGAAAAGCGAAAGCGTATTCCGGTTAACAACCAACAAAATGTGTCGACCACCCACTAAGACCTCGCGACAAGAAGAATTTGAGCACATTGTGATAGACTTCATCTACGACCAAAAAGAAAGGAACATACAACTCGAAAATTACATGCAAGACATTACAGATGAATTCATGGAATTATGTTCATAAGTCGCACTAAGACTAAAGGAAAGGATAAGGTAAAGCGAAAGTAAACCTTAAAAAATCAAGAAAATCACAAAGTATCCAGACACCAAGGTCCTGGAAAATAGTAGTAAACATAACTTCTTTGAAAACCTTGAGAAGAAAACATTTCCTACTCATGCGAGTCATCTATGTGTAAGATACGTCTAGCTAATACCCTCAAATCCATCTCAACCTCGGAAGAATATCTTTGGGCTTGATCCTGGGAAGAAAACTAATCAGTCCCATCATAACCCAAGCACTTCACCAACTATTCAACCACCTACTCAAAGTAACCCCCCATTAATGAATAACTACCACATTGAACGTGTTCCCTCTTCCCACTGCTCGTTTACACTCATAGATAGCAACCATGTGTTTGATCCGGGATGAAAGACATGCAATCTTTCCTTGACTGAAAGTCATGGGTTGCAGTTTCGAAAACCCTAGAACAATAAGGGCCCAAACTGAAGAATTGCCCATGACGCCATCACGATTAATACGTGACACCCTCACGACGCTCCGGGTCTAAAAATTATAAAACCCATCACTATTCCCTCTTCCCCTTCACACCTATAAAAACAGCCACCAACCACCTCTATCAAGCCCCAATTCGATTTCTACCATTCTACGATCGTTCCTCCTCAATCGGTAAGTAAATCACTCCTCCTACTCTCGCGATTTCATTTAATTAATTTTATACCCACTTTATTGATTGATTCCCTTAGTTTGATTCACACTCAATTGATTGAAATTGGGAACAATTGGACATAATCTAAGTAGTTTGTTGTTATCATAAGTGTTGAATCATCCGAAATCAACACTTTGCAAAAATAACTCGAATCTAGGATTGATGACTCTAATTTTTCGAATTTTTATTATGGGTCTGATGTTAAGGGAGTGTTTGGGAACATGTTTATCAGAAAATAGCTTAATTTTCCCTTGTAAAACATTTTTTAAATTAGACCCCCTGTGACGGCGTCACATGTTACTGGTAATGCCGTCGCTACCATCTCAACAAATATTCAGCTTTGTTTTTACCCTCTAACTCCTCTTGTTTCTTGTTCTAACTTTAATATAGGCCATGAGCAAAAGAGCTAGGAGCACTAAGGGGCAAGCCTCCTCATCTCACGAGGAAACTATGGAGGAAAGGTCTGCAAATTTGGATTGTTCGATAACGAAAATCGTCAAATGCATCATGACAACCTCGTTGGGCTCTCTATTCACTCTGGAGATGTTGTTGATTGGGAGTTCCTCTCAAACAAGGGTCTTGCTCAGTCATTCTTCGACTCTATCAACACATACCCTTTCTCCAGACCACAATGGGTCAACTTTTTTCAAATCAATGAGCCCGTCTTCTGTGAGCTTGTTCGTGAATTCTTTGCCTCATTCGAATTTGATTCTTCTCCCTGTAGGTATGACCCACTTTACAAGGGTGTCACATTTAGGTTGGGAGGAGTAGAAAAGGAAATGTCCCTTCTTGAGTTGGGATGGAGAGTTGGTTTGTATTCCGAATGGGAATCTAGAGAAGTTGCAACACTTTGTAAATTGAGAGGTTCATTGATGGTCAATTCCAGTTACCTGAATCATTTGTTTTGGCCGAGTATTGGTGACGACGGGTATAATGTGGGGAACACTAAAGCAAAATCTATTAGGAATCCAAGGATCAGGCTTGCTCATCATTGCCTCACAATGACCATCACAGGAAGGAAGGAAACCACCCATCATGTCACTAAAATTAATCTATTCTATCTCTATTGCTTCTTCAGGGAAGGGAATGTTTGCAACATTCCCTATTGGCTCGCCAAATACCTAAAGAGCGTAAGGGAAAAGGGTATATTTTTAGGGGATGTTTGTGACGAAGATAGCCTGGTCCTTTGGTTTGCTCACCAAAGAAATGATAAGTGTATTGAGCTGTGAGCCCCCTCCACGTGTTTACAGGAAAACCTCTTTGGTTAAAAAGGGAGTTATCATGGAACTCCGCGAGGGTGTGTGTTGTTGGCCGGCTACTAGAGAGGTTACGGGGGAGGGTAAAGGTGCGATAAGGAAGGAGATGGAGAAGGGGGAAACAAAGGAGTTAGGGGCTCCGTGGAGGTGCGATAAGGAAGGAGATGGAGAAGGGGGAAACAAAGGAGTTAGGGGCTCCGCGGAAGTCTACCGCAATATGAGCCAAGGTGATTGACAGGTCCTCCAAGCACACTGGATGGGGCAGCAGGATAAGCGTTAGGGGAGTCTTGACGCTTGGATGGGGCAGCAGGATGAACGAGCTCACTGGATGTATGATCACACGGTGCTCCAATTCCAGCACCTGTCAACCCGCGACAACCTTGAGCCACACCTCTAAATTGAAGCATTTCCTGGGTTCGGAGCCGACTACCCTCCTTATGGCTATCAGAGACACATGCCTCCTGGCTACACATACCGCCGCTACCCTCCTCAAGATGGCTCTTCTTGATCACTCTTGTTTAGTTCCATTGTTATTTTCATCCCTTGTCTCTTGAACAATTATGGTTTGTAATAGTTTTAGGATTTAAATGCTTTAACTCTTGTCCCGAATATCTGTGTAAGTTTATTATGAATTAGCTTAATATATGTCATGACTGTTTTAATTCTTTATCATTTGTTTTATTATGTTTGAACTATCTTGTAATCGTGCTTTGTATATCTTTAACCTCATCTTAATTTCAATTAAAGGTATTTTTCAAATAATAAATGTAGGGGGGTTTATCTGGCTTTTGAGCCAAATTCAAACATGTTAAATGAATCGTTTAGATTAATTCGCGTCATATGATTGAATTATTAAATCTTGGGTTTTATGCAGCCATTTGTACAGGAATTAACCTATGGAATCAAGTGCAAGAAATTTTTTATCAAAAACAAAAATTTCGTTTTCACAGACTGTGGAGACGGTGTCACGATTTACATGCGACGCCATCACCACGACACCTGTGACGGGGTCACAACAACCCTGACGGCGTCATACGCCTAGGTCCAAAAAACTCAAAATTTTTAATTATTTTTGAAAATAAAACTTGCATAACATTTAATATATGTATACTTCCGTTATAAACCTGTAAAAACCTAATGAGTTTAACAATTCTCTCAGCCTATCTATCGAGTCGAACCCTAAATTCATATTGTATATTGGTTTATCGCACATTTTATGCTTGGTGTAGTGGTATTTGTCTTTGATTACAAGTTATATTTGATGAGAAGAAACTTAGAAGTTCTTAGGAAGTTTCATTGGATGATTTTTAGAGGACGATTTAACTAGTTTGCACATGTTTCTTCAACATTATTGAGCAAACCAGGGGAGTACTAGTTTCTTTTCCTTGTTTTCTTTTCCCTTTATTTGTTTCAACAGGTACTTCTAGAGAACATTAGGGACAATGTTCAACTTAAGTTTAGGGGGAAAATAAGCCTTAGAAACTATTCTTTTATTTGCCATTTGCTTTGTCCTTAAAATGATAGGTAATATATCGAAACATAACATAAGAGGTGATTTTTACCCAAATTTAAAATTTTTTATGACACATACCGACGAAAACCGAGTATTAATAGCGTCTCATAGATAGGAATTTATATGACTAACACAATAACCCTCTGAATTCCACCCCAAAAATGTAAGATTCCCCCTTAGATAGTTTATACCTTTATCTCACTCGAGTTAAGGAGTGAGCAGTCACATGTGTCTATTCCGTCGTTACGGATGTGTACGTGTGGTCTTTGTCGCCTTTTCTGGAGTATTGAATTGGTATCGGTTATTTTAGGATTATGAGAGTGTACTGGTAGTATATTAAATTCTAGAACTTGTTTTAGTGATGCATCCCGAGGACCGCCATAGTAAGTATTTGGATTTTCTTGATGAGAGAAATTGGATTAAACCACCCATGTTTTAAACCTATAATTGTTATGATGGTCACACCGATCATATAATTATCCCACACCCTTGCCATGCACTCATTTTTAGTGCTGGATACCCTAGTACAACCCTTCGAGCCTATCATTTTTCACGGTTCTCGTAATTTTCTGGTTAAGCTAGATTATTAATGAAGAGCATTGTCACCCTAAAACCAATCGCTACACCAAAATCGCCTTAGGCTACCTTGTATGTACTCGCTTTTAGTACATTATTGTTTTAACCCAAGTTAATTATTTTAGTAAATGGTTGCTAAGTCCTTATCCTTGTAAATACTATTTTGGGACGATTGGGATTCATGGTAGTATTTATTTCGCGGAAGAATAGGGAAGAAAAGTTAAGTCAATACCCCTATATGTTTGTCAAATGATCTCCATGTTATTTTGATCCACCTCAAATCGGGTCATCAGATAGATTGTAAATATCGAGCATGTAAAAGCTCAAGTGTAGGGGTACGTGTTATAAACCCCATGTTATGATGTATTATGTTATTAAAAAAATTGAAAAGAAAAAGAAAGAGAATGATGTAGAGTTGTGTAGAGTTTGTATATCTTCGTCTGAGTCTTGGCTTAGCAACCAAACCAGCGAGTATTCGTGTAAATAATTAGCTAACGCTTCCACTCCAAATTCATCCAAAGCCACCCAAATGTATCCCATTTGTTTTTGTTTCCATTATATGTTATCATACACCTACACCCCACAACCCTTTAAAAGTCCTCATAGATAGTAATGAATAATGCTCGCACCTAGCGGTGGAGGTTTGATCCTTTACCAAGCCTATGGTAATTTATATGCTATAACAGGTAATGAGTGTTGATTTTCCATTTCCCCATTATGTTATAATTTATTATACAACCGAGTGAAAGAGAGAATCCCAAACACTTATGTGAGGTGCTAGTATATACTTTATGTGCTTTTAATTACGAGGTCTAGAAGGTTGTGTTGTAAAATACTTTTAAAGAGTAGGTAAAATGACCATCATATTGCTATTGTCTAGGTAGAAAAGCCCATTTGCTTAAGACAAGCAATTCCCAAGTGTAGGGGTATTTGATGATGTGTCATTTTATACCGTTTAGCCCCCTAAATCATGCATTTATGCCCAAAATAGGTAGTTAATTGTTCCTTTTCAGTATTCAGCATTTGGAAGGCATTTGGAGGAAATACACGTGACTTGGGCTCATTTGGAGAAGAAACGGACAAAACTACGGACCTACACCAACATCTCTCAAGAATTTCTACTAAGAAGCTAGAGACGGCGTTACAGATTACACGTGACGTCGTCACAACTCATACCAAGACGGCGTCACAAGATCTCAAGACGGCTTCAGAATGCACAACCTAGCCCATTATCTAGAATATTCTACTCATGACGGCGTCACGATTTAAACGCGACGTCGTCACATTGATTTTCTTATATATACAAATCCGTTTTTAGGGTTTTAAGTGTGTAACTTTAGAGTAAAAGAAAGGGACGAGCCCTAGTTTGTTTAGCAGCTGTTAGGGACGCTTTTAGGGCCTCAAAACCTTAATGTACTTTCTTTAATTCATGTTTTAATCAAGTAAGACTATCTTAATCATTCAACATGTCTACATGTTGTTTGATTCATTATTGTTCTTGCTTTATCTTTAACATGCTTGGCTAAACCTTCTATTGTGTTTATTTATGATTGTATGAAACCTAGGATGTAGATCTTAGTGGTGTTGCTTCTTGTGATGAATATGCATGTTAGGTCTTAGAAAACCAGCTTTTGTCTGTATTGCTGTTGATATGTCTAGGAAAACATGATTGTGTAGAAAGGATACCATCGGGTAACAATCTTCATACTACCTTGCCCCTTATATGGTTGATCCATTCTTAATATATTTCAAATGCATTTAATATATTCTTAGGGGCCTTGTAATAGTATTCATACTACCTTACTTGTGCGTTGCCTTAATGAAATATTAAATAGACAGCGGGTTTGTGTAATTCATTCATGACTTAGGAAATAATTACATAGATCACCACAAGTGTGACAAAGCAACAACACTAGAAGAAGCAATCTAGGGAGTAATACATAATTAAATAAACATAATCTTTTATTATATTGTTATCACCAATATTTTAGATTATTATTTAGTTTAATAGCTAAAACCAACCAAACCTCTCAAATATATGGTTTACCTGCTTTCCGATAAATATAAAAACACAAAAATAATCTTCTCTCAACCCCTAGAATTCTGTTAGACTGTGATCCAGCCTTCCCAACCTATTCCCTTAGAGAACGATAACAAGCCCCGAGTCTTGCCTATAATACACTACAATGGTTAGGTACACTGCCTATGAAGTTGTAAAACTTCTTGTAGAATTCCCTTACGACAACCGCAACAACGTGTTAGAGGTGGTATTAAAGAGTCTCAATTCTAGGAGCTCTCTTCCTTGCTTTCCCTTGCTTTCTTTACTCGAGATTGTTCTATCTTCTTCCAGCACTCGTTTGGTCTTGGAACTGTTGACAGGCACCGTGATATTTTTCTGTTAAAACGAGCTAGGGAAGCGAGACACTAGATAATAGCATCTTAGCTATCGTAATGTAACACCTCCACCCTTATTTGACCAATATAGTAGGCGAATTCTACAATCTTTAGGGGTATTACTTCATGAATCAACTCGTCATTCAATCATAAATATACACTCAGAAAAGGAACGTTTTGGAGAAAATTTAGTTTAACATTCTAATATTATTTCAGAGTTTATACAAAAGGAGGTCCCACTAATACATATGAAACACATACGTAGTTTGATGATAACAAGTTTGGAATCGTCCTAGAGCCAATGCCACTTCCGTGCCAATACAGGTGCGTTCACAATCTACCTGAAGACAACATTGCTGAAAAAGCGTCACACAGAAGGTTGAGTGAATCATTCAACTTGGGTGTTAAAATAGTAATAGTTGATATACAAGCCAATAGTAATCAACTAATACTCTCTGCCAAAACCGAAGACAATTATCATGGTACCAATATTATATTATGCACTAAGCCTCTTGACAAACCGTAATGGTCTTAAGTAAATGTTATTCCATAACGCTTCGATCCCGCGCCAAAGCTAGGTGCTTTGAGCCAACACCGGAGTTCCCTTCAAAAATGAACAGCGTCCGTTGGGCTATTTACATGTACCAAAACCTAGACTGGAAGTTCCCTCTTTCCCAAATAAATCCAGCGAGCACTATGCAATTCGCTGCTACTTCACTTCGCAAAGTAATTAACTCGATTTCATCACACTCAGTGGGCCTCTTACACGGCAAATGGATTGTACTTAGGCACATAATATAACACAAGATAGACACATACAATTGAAACTATTATCTTGTATCTCATGGTTTATTAGCATACTCTATCTCCCCACGGGATTTAGAAAACATGTAAAGGTGGGACTATGAATTCACCTTAACAGAGAAATCTGATTGACGTCAAAAGTGACTCAATTAGAAATAAACGGCATCGTCACTCAACCTGGGGTAATATTCAAGTCTTCAATTTTGAACAATCGTTTATATTCATTCAAACGTTATTTCATAAATTTTTACGTTAATATTAATTTGCGTTTATTAACTTTGTGTAAACATCGTATCACACTATTCGGGCTATCATCAACCAAATAGGTCATGTAGTAAAAGTTTGAGGACGCTAGGACACTTTTTAAATGTAAATCCAAACAACTCGTCACAAACGTCTCTACCCAAATGTGCAGACCCCTCACATGAATTCCCTAGTAACAAGTGAAATAGTTAAACTTATTTAAATGATAACATTTTATCTTCTTTTTTAACAGTCTCTTCTTTTCTCAAAAGCTAGTGGATGATACACATCTTATGTAACTATATAACATAATTATTTTAATAAGTGTTCTTCGCTTTCGAATAACATGAACACGTTAGGTATGCGATCGGGTTTTAATAAAGATTCGAGTCTTATAATGCGTTACAGTATAATTATTTTACTATCTAATAATGAAAATATATATACCATTTTACTCTTCACCTTTAATGCGAATGGTGTAACTAATGACAATATAACCCATTGTAGACTCAACAAACATATCTAATAATTTTTAAACCCCTTTAGATATGATTTTTAAAAACATTCTAACCCTTAACTTCTCAAGTATGGCAAAACAGGTCCTATGTGGTTTTAACTTAGATAATTACATTTTGCCTAAAAACCTAATAAGTTTCAATAATCTTTATCAATATATACCCCCATGCATAATTCGATTTTGCACACTATAGTCCCAAAATCATTCATCACACTTTTTGACTATTTTTGCAATCCAAATTCATTGGAAACATTTTAGCTATCACCAATAAACTGAAATAAAGTTGAGGTTCTTTGAAGATTCTTTAAATAAAGCTTTGTGTAGCTTATCAAAATGAGCTTATGGGAGTTTCTCGATTAGCCTACCAATAAGGGAGTGTGCGTTTTGGTTTTTGAAATTTATAAGCCAAGGATTATAGATTATGGGGTTCATCTGATTCTTCACAAAAAGGCTTTTTTACATGATTATAAAAGGATTATTTCTTGCGAGCTTATTTCCACATCTCTAAAGCATTTCTTGGCTTATTCCAAAAATATGCTTATGTCAGGGCTTTACAAAAGGCCATTAAGGGTGCGTCCTGATCTTTGGTGAAACAATTACAATCATACAAAAGTTATACGCTTTTTTCTAGGCGTTTGATTCCAAGCTTATAAAAATGATTAAAATCTGGTATTCATTTAAATAGCTTATGAAGATTAGTTTTATAGCTTATATAGCTTATTAGAAAAACACAAAAATGAATCTTAAAAAAGCTTTATCTAAAATGGCACGTTTGGTTTTATGGACAAAACGACTACGAATGAGACTCACGTGGGTTCAAGGCTTAAACATATAGCTCATCCCTATCTTACACGTGATACTAAAAACACATTAGATAGCTTATTGAACAATTTATAGGACTTACTAGGGCTTATTAGGGCTCCGAATGACTTGGAATGGGTCGGTAACCTGTAGGATGATCAAGAATCCTTTAAACTTATACCACATAGCTTTTCTATTGGCTTAAACTCATCCTTTCTCTTAATTGCCCGAAATAGAGTCAATAAGAGCTAAGTGAGTGTGATATGTCAGTGTTGGTAAAAGTGTATGTTGTTTCTATGTCATATATAGGTCCAAGGATATAGAGTAGCTGGCCCAAAGTTGTAATATACGACACTGGTGGCCAAGTTTTAAAACAAGGTGTGACTATTAGGAGCTAGGTCAAACTAGCTTGCGTAGGTTTTAGATGAGGTGGAGCAGTGGTTTGGTTCTGTATATGGGGTGACGAGGTGAGTGAGTGTGACGTGCAATGGAGTTGGTGAATGGGTGGTGGCATAGTTCTTATACTTAGAGTGTCAACGTGGCCAAGGTGGTAACAAGGATGTTAATAGGAGAGCTAAGCTCGGGGGTGACAAAGGTATAGCTAGGAGTGATGGCGATAAGGTGGTGGATCATGGGTGTTAGGCACTAGGAGTGCTATGCTTGGAGTCTCTGGCTTGGTTTTCGTCCTAGTTAAAGTGGCGTATCGGGTTGTTTAGGAGTTTCAGTTTAAGGTTTCTGGGGTATTGCGAAGCTTGACGTCTCTATTCAGTGGAGTCGAACATAAAGGATGAACACAGTTCAAATGTGATGCTCAGAAAGACTGTAACTATCTAGAAGGTGATACAAAAGACTCATAGAAATTTGTCAGAAGGAAAATGCTAATTGAATTTTGTACATAATTCGGCGACATACATGAGCTTAAAGGGATTTTGTACTACAAGGTTATTTAGAGGAGGAAAAGATATGTCAAATATTAAGCATCTATTGGTAACACATTGTACACATTCCTTGAAACAGCTTGTATAATTCTTATTTTGGTAGTAAATCTCATACCATATCAGTTAGAGGTTTTGTCATAAACGGTTAACGTTTCAAAATAAATCCTTTATGACATATAACGTTATGGAATGTCAAGTAATCTTAGATAATGTAGTGGCTCTTTTCACAGAACATATTACTTGACCATATTAGAATGTTTACTTGACATAAAACGTTGAATGGAAAATCTCAGTATTGGTTGTATGCTGAGCTCGAGTTTCTTTCTTTGGTATCTGTAAGGTTTACTGCGCATAATGGATGAAAATAAAAACAAAAATTATTCCCGGTAGGACAAATAGGTTTGCATCTATATTTAAAATAGATCTGGAAAATACACTAAACAGAAATTGCATCTAATTTAATAGTCATGGGATCACTTACATAGAGGAAATTGTGGGTTTTGTCATAGTCCCTCTCCCATCACCTCAAAAGAAATCTCGTCCCGAACTTTTTAGTTGGATGCGAGTAAATTATCTTGGAAACATAATTGGAATACTTGGCACGAATTGATCTTTCAGCGTTCCCTACGTAAATTTCATAGTTCCACTTTTAGATTCTATCTTACTTGATATATGGCGAGATATCGACTTGTTTCTAGTTGCTTGACTTCATGATCCATAATTTGCTATTGGTACTTTTCCACAAAGGTTGAGTTTGTCATACTGCAATCGAAGCTCTTTCATTGGAATAACACCAGGGATTTGTCAAATAGAACATTTCTTTAAATTAGAACGTGGAAGGTACTATGTGGAACCATTACTGAGTTACTTCGGGTCAACGTTTCAAGTCGTGTAATGCCAATCAGCGACCCTTTATAAGGACATCTTTAAATTGGTCTAATTTAGTACCCTAGAGGGTTATAGCTTTCCCTCGATTTATCAAATCCGGATGAAACCTTCTTGCCCGGGTGACACTTTCATCAACATATACCCGGCATCCTGTCTCTCACTTGACTCAATTCTAAAGGCTTTCGCCTTACATTACCATACACTCCTTGCGGTCCTTGCACCTTCGGCAAGCGTTGTCGAATTTGCACATCTTTCCTTCGAGGTCTGGGTTTCAGGGATTATCTCTGGTCCCTAGTGATCTTGAGACATCCTCCAACTTCAGCCCAGCAGACAGGATGATCGACACTTTCACCCATAAAGTGCCCGAATTGGTGATCCTTAATACTGGGTATGGTAACTATTATTGTAAGAAAAACGTCTACCCAGTGGTAAGTGTCTCTCCCATCCTTTTTCCAAAATCTATAACACAGGCTCGAAGCATATCTTCGAGTGTACGGATCTCTGGATTCTTTCCTACTTTTGGTCCATCGTCTCGGGATGAATATGCCCATACTCAATGTCTACATCGAGTACCCAGGCACTCTGCAACTTGAGCTCAGGCCAAATGTTGGATGTGAAATGCGACTATCACGATCCGAATGCATCTAGATATCAGCATTCTATGCCCGTGAAACTCGTTTCCTTTATATAAAACCTTGTAAGGAGCGTTCACCATACTATCCAAGGAGGGCGGAGCACAGGAATTTTTACTAGAAGCGGGTACTTTAGAAATTCAGGTAAGTCACTAACGTTGTCAATTGTTTTTTTTCGACGCAATAATCGAATTGATTAACCTATTTCCATTGAAAAGATAAACTTGCACATATAGAAATATATCTTTATTTATATAAAAACAAATAAAACTTGAACTATTTATTAGATCAACTTATTTTTCATGTGAGTTACCTATCAAGCGACATATACATTCGAAAAATCTGGCACATCCACTAAAATTCCCGTACATCAACACACACACATTAGGATTTTAGAACGATACAGCAACGAGAATGAGCAAGAACCTAACACCAAACTGGCTGTTTTGTTCCAATGGTAACCGATAGCAAACCTATGGGTTAACCATGTTGTTTGTAAGCTCTCTCTCCAAACCTAAATGGTTTGTATGGGATTTAAGCATATCGATGATGATTATCTATACATGTGTAGACATAGATTTGTGGCTGATATAGTACTGTGAAAACAAATAGTTGAGCTTTCCGTTCAAAAAAATTATCCAGCACAAACCGTAACTATAAAACATTAAGTCAACGATCTAATTGATTTAGATTTTACTTTGTGAATTGTTACGCGCGAATGATTTATTAATTACGAAACAAGGTTCGGCCGGTTACAAAACCCGATTGACATCACAATTGGTTTAAGATTTTTTTAAAATGCATAATAACATATACACATTTATACTTAGTAATCTTATAAAGAGACTTTCTGTATATTCGCATTTAAAGAAATCAATCACACTTTTTACCTAATTAATTTAACCCTTTTTCACTTGTACCTCAAAACTCACGCTTACTTTTTAAACTTTTTCAAAACGGCGACATAAAACCCTTAATTTAGAACTTGCACCCGCAAGTTTGACTCTTCTTCTGACTTCATTATTCAATTTGAGTTATACTTCGTATCTATACTATTTATTCTTATTAAGTACTCTTTTCTATTAAGGCCTCTAAACATAACATAGTTATTACCCAATAAAAGCAACTATTTCTTATACCTACAATTGTGTTCAACCTTCTTCTCTTATTTCTAATACTCATCAACTTCTGTCTTCCAACCTCAACTCTGCGTGACATGTCTTTTTGAAATATCCAAAAATAGGGGAGATATTATTCATACAGCTTATTCAACAGAACTTGAACCGCAGATCAGGTGCCAGAATAGATAATCCGATGGAACCAGGGGCTGAAAATTCAATTGCTATATATTTCTGAACCTAAGGTTCTCATGACTAGTTTAGGGGTTAGGCTCTGAGCAACGCCTCTAGCCACCCCATTTTGGCGCTCCGCTCTCATAAGTTCTGATACTTCATCTGTCTCTCTGGTAGTGCGATGAAATGTGCTGATTTGGTAACTGTAGCGTCTCCAACTGGATCCCTAAATTTGTCATGGTTCGCTTATTGACTGTTTTAGTGTATTTTTGTAACAAGTCCCCATTGTTATTCTTAATATCCCATTTCTATGTAACGAAACTCTCTGTTTATATCAGTAAGTCCGGATGGCTTATTGACAATAGCTGCTACTCTCAACTCTACAAGCTTATGTAACATCATTTTTCGGTCCAACATAACTTATACCGAGATGTATCGCCTTCATGTTAGGCCACTAATTAGAGCTCTCTCTTTCTAGATCCTTGAGACATCTTAGTTAACTACTATGGGTCGAGATAGAATATACTTGACTTCTGGTGGGACTCATAGGGAGCATGAGAAGTCAGTCCCTAAAATTTAACCCTAAAGAATGATTAACAACTTCGAGATTCTTGATACATAACGATTTCCATCAGAGACGTTACTATCAAATGCTTTTGCACTCTATTTCTTGATTCTCGTAAATTCCTCAATAGTCACTATTACTCATTCTTAAAATCGCCCTCATTTATGAGGCTTCGAGAGATCTTCATGATGGTAAATTTATGGGTGAAGGGTCAGACTAATTGTTATGCCTACAATATAACTTCTGGAGTGCGTTTATTGATTACGTTCCTTTCGGCATTACAGGAGCATCTGCTTCACACATTTTTGCCTTTCCGCGGATGGTAGCGTATCTACACAATCGTAATCACAGCTAGCAATTCTAACCAACGGCGTTGTCCTCAATGTTTACACTCCTTTCCTTACATCAAGGAGTTATGCTAAAGACTTTATTCATCGATGAACACAGTATACTTTTGTGCCACGACAGATACACTGTGTCTCCAAATTTTAACAGTCGAAGACTACTGCCTACCCAATTCCCGTCGTACAGTGTGGTATAGCTACTTTTCAACTTTGGTTCTATAAGACGGGATCATGTTTTTTGTTGGTTTTTATTAGTCGGTTTCGCATTGTTTCTCTTCACGAGGCTTGAGTTGTTCGGGCATGATCATATGCAATAACTTTTTCTTCTTTGCATTAACACCGCTTAGCACCTTGATATGAACGCATCCCTAATAAAATACAAAGCTTATCGCTTTCCTTCCTGGTAATGCTACACGATTCGAAGCTTCACAACAATTTGTTTAGCATTGGAAGGTGTCTCTTTGGTTTCTTTCTCCCCAGCATATCCTTGCTTAGTTTGTCTGGTAATTCAGTTTCAAGACTTGGCAATCTATTATCAACTATCTCGATATATCCAACGAGTCTTAAGAATTGGCGTATTATTGTAGGTGTGTGGTAGATGCCTATCTCCATACTGCTTTAATCTGGCGGGGTACGAACGTGAACGTTCCTTGACTGCAATCACCGTGCCCGAGAAATTGCACGATCCTGATCCAGAAAATCAAATCCTGGATAGAACTTGGAATACAATTTCTCCCTTTTTGAGTAATTTCTAGGATTGATTCTTAGGTGATCTTTGGTTCTTCAATGTTACGGGAGTAGACTATAGAATATCAATCAATGACACAACTATCATAAATTTATCCAAGTATGATTTACACACATGGTTCATGAGGTCCATGAATACAGCAGGTGCGTTAGTTAAATCAAATGGCATCACTTGGAATTCGTAGTGTCCATATCCCGTTCTGAAAGCAGTCTTGGAAATATCTTCATCCCAGATTCTCAGTTGGTGATAGCCTGATCTTAAGTTAATTTTTGAGTAAACACTCAAACCTTGAAGTTGGTCAAATAAATCATCGATCCTAGGTAATGGGTAACGATTCTTTACGATGAGTTTATTCAACTCCTGGTAGTCGATACACATTCTGAAAGATTTGTCTTTCTTTTTAACAAATAAGACAGGAGCTCCCCAAGGCGAAGTACTTAGTCGGATAAAACCTTGGTCTGCTAACTCTTGTAGTTGGTCAGATAGTTTCTTCATTCCTGAAGGAGCTAATCTGTAGGGTGCTCGAGCTACTGGTGCCGCTCCTATAATTAAATCGATTTGGAATTCTACTTGGTGAACCGGTGGAAGGCCGGGTAGGTCTTTAGGAAAAACTTCCAAAATTTCTCTGACTACTGGTATATCTTCTAGTCGTTTTTCGTCTGACTTCTTCTCCATTACTAGGGCTACGAAAATTTGACATCCCCTAGATATATACTTTTTGGTTTTTATACAAGATATGAGGTTTAGTCGAGTTTTACTTCGATCACCTCGGATGATCAAAGTTTCACCGTTAATGGGGATGTGGATGACTTTCTCGTCACAGATATTTCTAGCATCATACTTGGATAACCAATCCATACCAATGACGACGTCAAAACTACCGAGTTTAATCGGCATGAGATCAATTTTGAAAGGTTGGTTTAACATGATCAGAGTGCTACCCTAGATAACGGTATTAGTGCCTACTAGGTTTCCATCGGCCATTTCAATGTCATAAGTGGTATCTAGTGTAATTGGTAAGATATTAAGCATAGAAGCAAGAGATATGGATACGAAACTTTTAATCGCTCCTGAAAATCAAATAATAACTCTTGCTAATGTTGGTTTAGGAAGGAACATAACCCCGTGACTAATGTTTTGGGTCTTGGTGAGCGTTCTTGTCTCTCAGCAAGTATGCTCTTCTATGGGCATTGTTGTTTGCTCTTGAGCACTGACTTTTGTAGTGCCCTTTCTCTCCGCAGGCATGACAAGTTACAGATACTGGTTGTAGGTTGCTTCCAGTAGCTGGCCCTTTGTTCTTGCAGTTCCTGGTCTGATGACCCACCTTATTGCAAGTCTGACACTTGACAGTGCAAGGTCTTGTGTAATGTAGGGCGCATCTTTTACACAAAGGAAGCTTTCCAGCATACCTATTATTTTCAGTTGGGGTGACAGCATAAGCCTTGACGGTTTCTTGCCTTCTATTTTGTTGTTGGTGGTGATCATTGTTGCGGTTGTTATGGTTGTTTTGGTAGTTGTTGTTGGTGAAGGTTCTTCTATCATCAAACTTTTGTTTGTGATCATTAGTTCCTTGCAACAGAAAAAAAAAATTTTTGGTTCGTTATGTACCTGATATCCAATTAACCTCTGGGTTATGGTAATAGCTTCCTCCAAAGTTTGAGGCTTTAAAGTGGTAACGTTTCCTTCAATACTTCTGGGTAACCCCTCGATGAAGACTTCCATGAGTTTCTCAGAATTTGGCACCATAGTTGGGCATAAAACTGCCAATTCCTAGAATCTTCTAACGTAAGTCTTAAGATCATTTCCTTTTACAGTCAGATTGTAAAATTCATCTTCCATTTTCTTGACCTCGGTTCGAGGATAATATTTCTTTATTAAGAGCTTTTTAAATTTAGACCAGGGAATCTTGTAAGCCTCCTCTATTCCAATAGGTTGGGCGAATGAATTCCACCAGGACAAAGCCTCTTCAGTTAGAGTACCAGTAGCAAATTTCACTTTGCAATCCTTGGTACAGTTGCTATGAGAAAATACCGATTCAATTCGTTCAAACCAGCGGATGAGATCAACAGCGCCTTTTGTACCTTTGAAATTGAAAGGTTGGCAGCTCATAAACTCTTTGTAGCTACATTTTCTTGCTACATGAGTTTCTCTTTGTTCGGTGTTCCTATTGGTATTATCAGTATTTGCCATGGTAGCAGCTTGTGCTTCTAGAGCTGCGGAAACACTATCAGCAACTAGTTTTCCATTGAAGGCGGCCTCTGAGTCAAGGTGTGCTACAGAATTGATGTCCCATTGGGAGCCATTCTATCAACATTTACAAGACAACACAAAATAAGAATCTATACAATGATATAGTCATATCACAAGTCTTTGTATAATAATCAAAATTTTCATACATAATGATATTGAAATCATTTGACATAGATACTTATTTGATATGAGTTCTAACAAAGAAATACACATTCTTTGATATTACAGAATATAACAGAAAATTTTTGAGAAATCTAGGACTTTCCCAGAGTATAGACACTCTAAACAAGAATACTGACTTCATTAGGTTTCATCGGGGACTGGTTCAACTTTTCCAAGATGACGCGTATGATCAAACGAGTTTTCTAACTCCGCAAAGATAGACTCATCAAAGGAATAGTCTGGTGGTGGTGTAGTTGACCTAACCGATGATGAAGATCCAACTGATGAAGACGGAGATACTGATTATAAGGTGATTCAATCAGGATGCTCCAATGAACTCTAGGAGTGGTAGTAGCGGTATCATATGTTCAATGTCTTGAGCCAGTAATCATATCTTACCGGATACAAAGTTTAAAGAAAACCTAGTGGAAAAAGACACCATAGTAACTGGAATACATAAAGATACCTATGGCAGTGAATAACCTTAACACAGGGTAAAGGAATAGACAACCATGATCAACATAAATCTGTAATCATGAAAACAGCGAGGTATAATGGAATTCACATACTTCATTATTCATAACAACTGTCCTACATATTTTACATAATCAAAATTTGACAAGTGTCCGTTATTTATGCCCACACACTCGTGTTGGATCTAAACAATAGCTGTAAATGAAAAGGATCTAGTCCTAGTAGTCACATGAGCGTGAGTCCTCCCTTGTGGATCTTGAGCTCTTGTATCAATGTCCAGAAGACTCTTCATAATCTGACGGTTGTGAACCTGGATATCATGATGATCTTTCTCCAGCAAGTAAAATCTGACGTAGCAAGAATAATCGCGTCGTTCATGCCTTATTTTGCTCTCAGCTGAAATCCAGAACTCTTCTCTGAGTACGGGCTTCTTGAAGTTCATTTCTAGTTGGTCAAAATCTTCGCGTATGATACACTCGACATTACCAAGCACCTTCATATGATCTTCCATTCTTAATGCGCTCAAGAGGGACTCATCTAGGTGATTCATAAATAGTCTCGATGTGTTCTCAAGGATCCCAGATGTCGTCTTATGAGAAACTCTCTTTCCAATACTCAAATACCTGAGCAGGTCGACAGGAAAGTCAATAGAGGAGGAGGCGGGATAGGAAACGGATTGCGATTTTTGAGGTGGATCAGAATCTCCTCTGGGAAGCAAGAAATCTCCGGGATTAAATATTGGATGATGGCGTGGTAACAACTCCGCAGATGGAACAGGTAAAACAGTTAGGTGGAGCAAATAGGAGCTCATGGTAGTAAGGAATAGGCTGATTCCCTTAATTAGTAGCACATATATGCTATGCATGACCGTTTCATGATACGGATCATCGTGAAAAGTGTGAGATGGCGTTAGTGGGGCTCAAAATAATCCTTAGATAAATCCTCTGAAGAGTCAGAAGAGGGTTTTTCCCCCGGTAGGCTGAGGAATAGCCCTGGTGAAGCGACCCGGGGTATAGTTAGGAGTATTTAGTAGAGGAACAAAATCATCCTCGACATTGGATCAAGATAGGTAATAATAGGGTGGTGAATGAACACATATAAATCTGTAACACCACAGTGCTCCAGTGGAATCTCTAATATAAGTTATTGCATATCTTAATTAATAGTTATGTACTCTTTAACATATCTATTCAGGAAAATGTATGGTCAAAACGGAAGACTTTTTGGATGACAAAAGTAGTTTATATAGTTTAGTTTAAAACCTTGTTTCATATAACCCATCGGCTCTGATACCAATCTGTAACCCCCTCTTAATTTGACATATAGCACGGCAAGCTAAATTGGGGTATTATTACATGCGAATCACAAGTCCATCAAATCATAAGCAAAACCGACTCAAAAAGAGACGTCATTGCGAAAAATTAGTGTCTATCTTCAATTATATTTTAGAGTTTTACAAAAGGAGGTCCCAAAATACATATGAAAACATAGAATTTGAATGATAACAAGTTTGGACGTCCTGAAAGTTCATGCCTACTCCGTGCATGAGGTTGCGCTCAATTACCTGAGATAAACATGGCTAAAAAGGTCAACACAAAGGTTGAGTGAAATTCCACAAGTTTTTGAAAATATAATAGTTTGAATAACAAGTCAAGTAATAGTCTAATAATTGCAACAAATACAATTATCCTGTAAACAATATTATATTAATTTCACTAAAGCTCGATGACACTGAAGCCTTAAGTAAATGATATTCATATGTGTTGCCGCCAAACAAAGCGGGTGCTTTGCCAAATACCCGGAGGATTCCCTCAAATGAATATGCGTCCACGCGTACGTGGGCATTCATGCGTACCAGATACCTCATGGACGGGAGCGGTTTAACTCAATAGATCTATTCACGGCATTCCGCTGCCACTACCAATTTCGCAAAGTAAATAACGGTTCATGATTACTGTGGGGACGCCTTATGGCAAATGCGATGTCACTTAGGCAATAATATATCAGGATAGCATACAGTTGAAATTACTTGTATTCATGATTTATAGCATGTATCTCCCCACGGGATTTAGAAAACATGTAAAGGTGGGACTATGAACTCACCTTAACAGAGAAATCTGATTGACGTCAAAAGTGACTCAATTGGAAATAAACGGCCTCGTCACGCAACCTGGGGTAATATGTCAAGTCTTAGTTTGATTGTTTATATTTTAAACTTTATTTCATAAAGTTTAACGTAAATATTAATTTGGTTTATTAAATTGTGTAAACATCGTATCACTATTCGGGCTATCATAATCCAAAGGTCATGTAGTAAAGTTTGAGGAGCTAGGACACTTTAAATCGTAAATCCAACAACTCGTCAAAACGTCTACCCAAATGAAAGCCCCTCACATGAAATTCCCTAGTAACGTGATACGTTATAATTTAAATGATAAGATTTTATCTTTTTAAGTTTCTTCAAAAGCTAGTGGATGATAAATTATGTTAAATATATAACATAATTATTTTATAAGTGTTTCGATCGATAAATGAAACGTTAGGTGTGTCGGGTTTTAATAAAGTCGAGTCTTATAATGTTTAAATATATTTTTATTATTAATATAAAAATATTACATTTTATACCTTTAAGAATTTGAAAATGACAATATATACCCTTGGTATATACATTTTATAATTTAAACCCCTTTAGATATGATTTTAAAACATTTAACCCTTAACTTTCAAGTATGGCAAAACAGGTCCTTGTGGTTTTAACTTTAGGATAATTACATTTTTCGCCCAAAAGGTTTATAAGTTTCAAATGTTACAATATATACCCTCCATGCATAATTCGATTTGCATTATTAGTCCAAAATCGTTATACGTTGTATTTTTGAAATCTAAATTCATTTGGAAACTTTTAGCTTATCACAATAAGCTGAAATAAGTTGGTTTTGAAGATTTAATAAGCTTGTAGCTTATAAAATAAGCTTATGGGTTCGTTAGCCCAATAAGGGTGCGTTTGGTTTTGAATTTATAAGCCGAGGGCTTATAGATTATGAGGTTTGATTCAAAGGCTTTTTACATGGGATTATAAAAGACGTTTTTGAGATTATTTCCATAGCTCAAAGCTTATGGCTTATTCAAAATAGCTTATGGGCTTTTAAGGCCCATTAAGGGTGCGTCTGATTTGGAATTTACATAACAAAAGCTTATAGCTTTTAGGGTTTGATTCCAAGCTTATAAAAATGATTGAATGGCTTATTTAATAGCTTATGAGATTAGCTTGTAGCTTATAGCTTATAGGAGAACAAAAATGACTCTTTAAAGCTTATAAAATGACACGTTTGGTTTATAAAAACCACACGAATGACTCTTAGGGTTCAAGGCTTAAACATATAGCTCAATCCAAGCTTACATATGATCTAAAACACATTAGGAGCTTATTGAACAAGTTATAGGACTTACTAGGGCTTATTAGGGTTTGAATGACATGGAATGGGTCGTGTAACCTTAGAGATGAATCAAGGATCCTTTGATCTTATACCTTGGCTTCTCTAGTGGCTTAAACTTCTTCTCTTTCTCTTCTTTGGCTCAAAGTAGGTTAAGAGCAAGTGACTGTGTTTGATAAAATTGTGTGTTTGTAAAAGTGTATATGTTTTGTGTATATATAAGCCAAGGAAGGAGTATTGGCCAAGTTGTGAGGAGTGGTGGCCAAGTTCTATCAAGGTGTGGCTATTAGGAGCTAGGCCAATAGCTTGGAGAGGTGTTAGGAGGTGGAGAGGGGTTCGGTTTACTATGGTGGTGATAAGGAGGTGAGGTGGCAGCATAGTGGTGAATGGGTGGTGATAAGGTGCTTTACTTGGAGTGCAAGGTGACAAGGTGGTGACAAGGAGGTGATCCAAGGGCCTAACACGGTCTAGTGACAAGGTTCTAGGGTGATGAGGACAAAGTGGTGGGTCATGGTGGAGGGTGCGCTTGCTTGGTCTTGCTTGTTCGACTAGTTTAAAAGTGTAGCGGGTTGTACTTAGGGTTTCGCGGTTTACAGGTAGGGGTTTTTAAGTAGAGTCGTGGAGAGTGAGATGGGGGGAAATACTATTTAAAATGTGATGACCTAGAAAGACTGTAATCAATGCTAGAAAGGTGATCACAAAAGCTCATAGAAAATTGACGGAAAAATGCTTAACTTTGCAATGTTGTGCATAATCCGACTTGTAACTATGAGCTTTCAAGAACTTGTACTCGGGTTTTAAGGGAAAAGATATTCAAATATTATGCCACGGTAACTTTCACATGCCCTTGAAAGCTTCTGTATATTTATTTTGTAATGTAAACATTACATATAGTTTAAGGGGTTTTGTTTATAAACAGTTAACGTTTAAAAACGTCTTGATTAACGTTATGGAGAAAGCACGTAAATAAGATACGTATGGATTTTAGAACATATTACAGAATATTAGATATGTTTTACTTGACATAAACGTTGAATCGGAACATTGCGTATTGTGGTTCGCAGCATGAGCTCGTTTACTTTTTGGTAATGTAAGTATTACGTCTACATAATGATGAAATCATAAAAACAAAAATTATTCTCGTGGAAATGGTTGCATCTAATTTAATAGATGGAAATTATACACTGACGGAAATTGCATCTACTTTAATAGACGATTCAATTACAATACGAGGAAAATAGCGGGTGTTAATCGGTTACTTCTTCATCCTCTACGAGATGGCGTCCAAATTTCCCTATAAACGCTTAATGTTTTTGCTTGGCAGTATGTTCTAGCATAAGCTCCCCTAAACGGATAATCTTCTAACAGAGGATTGGAGGTCCTTGTGTGTTGTTCCCGAAATCGTTAGAAAGCACAGCGGATAATCCGGATCAATCACATCTCTTCTTTGTTGTTTCGATCGGCTTTGGATTGTTTCGTTTCATTGGTCGATGGTGGAATATCGATATCATTAATTTGATAGATCCATTTTTCTGGGAATCATGGTTTAATGGGCTTTCCGACCACCAACAGTCTCCAACAAGACTGCCTTAGGAAGCCCTCGGTCTCATTGGTGGCATATATTAAAGTACAGAAATGCGGTTGTGTTCTCTTTAAAGAAGCCTCTAAAATGATTGATTTTTGATAACATTGTTTCTCAAACTTGGCTGTGGGTTAACAATAGATGTAGGAAGTTTAATGTTAATTGGGTTGCGTGGTTAAATGACCCGTCAACCGACATATCTTCTGTGTAATCTTTTTCTAATCTAGCTTCTTGCTAGCTTTTTCTAATAAAATTCTACCGTTAAAAAAATTGCCCTTTTTTACATATGATTATTAAAACTTCGAAATTAACTAACTTTGATTTATTTATTAGCTTATCAAGTTAAGTTAACTAGCTCAAATAAAATATAGCTTCTGATTAATTAGCCAATCCAGACACTGAGACACCTTTTAACTTAGGGATGGCACCCGTGGGTAATGGACATGGGTACTTTAAACCCGTCACCCGCACCCAAGATATTTCTTTTACCCGTCACCCGCCTGTCACCCGTCTGTGGGTACAACTTTTACCCATGTGCCCATAGCCCGTGGGTATACCCTGCCCCCCGGTAAACCTATGGGTTGTGAAACTAATATCTACACAATGTTCCGAATGTTTTGAAAATCAAATTTGATAAGAATGTGCATAACTTAGTACATATTGATAAATATGTGCAAAAATTAGGTGCAAACTATCCACTAAATATAATATTACTAATAGCAGTGATTATAAAAAAATTACAAAATTCTACTTTTATAACTCATGAATTATTGCCGACTAATGGTTAGTTACGCATTAAAATCGCAATACCAAGTATAAACGAACTTGGCTTGATAATTGAGATATTTGGTATATATATTTGATACTTTCATGATTCATATTCTTATTATAGTATTGGATCTTAAAAATGACGTATGTGAAGATAAAAAATATCTACTAATAACTTGATAAATATATAAGTAATATAATAAATGATCAGTTTAATAAAAACGTCTTCACGTGACTATTTCTGAAAGGTATACAGCCGGGTAGTTTCAAATGGAGTGTAGTGCGTTTACCCACGATGGAGTATACATTCTCGCCACCCACCCCCCACCCGTTAGAGTAGGTTCATTTTTTCACCCACGACCACTTGGTGAGACAAAAACACAGACGGTTACCCCCACCCATCACGGTGTGGGTATCCCTGGGATATGAGTTTTTTCTCACCCATCCCTACTTTAACTATATGCATTAAAATCATGGTTAATTTCCAAACTTACCAGTGTTATATTTCCAAGCAAAAAAAAATACGTCAATATATTGACAAAAATACTAGTTATGAAATCTCCAAGATATGATTTTGTTGAATCTTTTCCCGAACAATTATACAGTCATCTTTTAATTTCATAAATTTTATACTTAAACCCTAACCTTTTCCTTAATTAAAATCCCTTTTAAAATAGGCTCATCACACTGACAATATATATATTCCATGCATCAACACATCCTACCATTGTGTTAAAAAAAACACATCCTACATCTACAACTTTCACCTGATTCTCATCTTCTAACCACCACCTTAAATAATATGTACCAGCGTCGTCTGCAACCTACCGCGCCTTCCAACATGTCGATAACTTTGCCGATTATCTTCCTAACCATCCTCGTATTCGCTACATCAACGGTCAAAGCAACATATAACTACAATGATCAAATTCTAGCATCTTGCTAGGTTCTAGTATTTAATTTGCCGTTCAAAAAAAAAACTACAATGATCAAAACAAATGTGGTGGTTGTCCTTGCAACACCCCTTGTGACACTCCCACCACTCCACCACCACCACCACCGCCACCGTCACTGCCACCACCACCGCCAACACCGTCACCACCACCACCGTCACTGTCACCACAATCACCACCCATGGTGCCAACTCCAACACCGGGGCTAAACTGTCCTCCTCCACCACCACCACCATCTACTAGCGGATTTAGGCTTGCTCCACCAGCCTATATTAACACAATTCCTCCACCAGGAGATATTTATCCCGTCATCTCGTCAGGTGGTCACCGCAGTTTCTCGGGTGTTTCGCGGATTATGGTGGCGTTTGGATTGATGGGTTTGTTGATTTGTTACTAATTATGGTAAGGATGCATTAGGGTTTTGGATAAAAAGATGGAAGATTTTATTTTTCTGATTTGTAGGGATTTTATATCTTTTTCTATTATTGTTAATTATTTTTATCTTAAATAGGGTTATGTATTTTCTAACTCTCCATAATCTTATTGATCCTTTTTTTTCTATTGTTTCAAGCTAATTAAGTATTCTTTACCATTATATCAATCTAATTTTAAAGTATATCATGTTGGTTGCTCATGAGATTTGTTTCTAGTTTTTATATAGAATTTCAATGTGAAGGAGAGATTTAATTATCTCAAAAACTATATGATATACCTGCTATTTTTATATATGTTATATTTGAAAGCTCATTTAGACTCGCAAGTCATCCAACTTGATATTTGAAGTTCGGGCTCGAACTTGTTTAGTAAAAAGCTTTATGTTACTTTAGATTAGTTCGAGCTCGTCAAGCTCGAGATCGAGTCAAGTTTTTAACAAATCGAGATCGAGCAGCTTCCATTTACGCAATACGAAATGCTGGTTTGTGGAATTAATAAATTACTCGCCTTATATTTTGTGCCAACTATAGTGTACGTGTTGAAGAAATTTAGTATTTGTATGGATTTAGGTTAACAACTTAGAATCAATATATGAACAAGATCAAAGCATGCATTAATATCATGGTAGACTTGAGAAGTTGCTCTTCTTTTTTATTTCCATTTAATATCAATGGGTTTTAGCTACTTTAGAGTTTGGATTCACGTTTTTACGCAAAACTAGGGTTTTCTATATTAAAAAAACTAATGACTATGATTTGTAAAGAATTTGTGATGTATGTTCGTTAATTCCGTCTTGATGGAGATTGGAGAATACACCACTTGAAAACCCGTTGCACATTTTCATCCATAGGCTTCCAACGACCTTTTCTCTACAAAAAAACCACGTCTATTACGAAATGTAATAGTAACTTATACCCCAAGCAACCTTCTCCTTGATAGTCTATTACGAAATGTAAATGTAATATATACGATGCATTGTGTTATAGCATATTAATATTAGATGATAGATTATTTGATTAGTATTTTAGGATAATTAGATAATCATTAGTAGGATGATTGGATAATCATTATCTGTACATTCATCATTCTTAGCTGTAGTTTTATTAGGCTCAAGCCTGTATATTTATATTTATAAATAGTGGTGAAATAACATATCATAAGCGGGGTTTTCTATCATTTAACATGGTATCAAGAGCGGGTTAGATCATAAAATCTAATCGGCAATCAGGAGCCGCTGCCTCAATATCACCCCGTCAAATCCTATAAATCTACATTCTCAAAATATAGTTGTCGGCCGTCATGAGCCGCTTCTATCATATCCAAAAAGAATCAAATCTCTCTATCTTCATTCTCAAAACCTAACCGTTGGCCGTCATGAGCCGCTTCTATCATCTCCATCATCCAATTTTCACGTTTGTCACCATAAAGAAACAAATATTATTTCCATCATACAGTTTCCACGTTTGTCACCATAAACAAACGTATTAAAAAACATTCTTTCACAAATCGCCGCCGTTAACCTTTAGCAGCGTATTACCCTTTTTCAGTCGGATATCTTGCTACCTATCCATACCCTTCCCTCTCTATTTAAAAAGAGATGAAGTTTTAGGTGTTCAAGCTTCCTACATAAGTACAATATTACAACAACAATCAATAAAACAAGTTTCTTGAAAGATAGAAGATTTATCGCCTCTTGCAAAGTTTAACTTCAGTTGGATCGTTCGAAGGCATCCCGCTCTAATTGCGGGAGAGTAATAGATGATAGATTATTTTATTAGTATTTTAAGATAATTAAATAATCATGAGTAAGATTCATCATTCTTAGCCGTAGTTTCAATGGGCTCAAGCCTGTATATTTGTAT
>BQNB010023633.1:0-22069 GCA_026074375.1 Tanacetum coccineum
TGGAGTCCTTTGCATCATTAAACAATGTATAAATGTACTCATTTTTTTTATATACAATCAAAAGAGGTTATCACTTAGCCATAGTCATAGTGCCATACTATAGGTGTGTGAGTGTGTGACAAAAATAGTAATAATAGTGAACAGTAATAGTAAGTAGTAGCCAGGGACAAAGCTTCACCTAATCTCTTGAGGGGGCCGAAATTATGTGAAATTGAGTGTGTAGTTTTATATATACAAGAAAACGTACATAAATAACGATTTTCAGCCAATGTTACTAATGTAGTGAGATAAAATTGGCTACAATATTACACAATTAGTAAGCATCGACTATTTAATCAGTATAAAAATTATGAAATTATATCAGAGTAATAATCAGATTATTTACATAAAAAAATTAAAATATTAAAAGTAGTTTTTGTTTTGAAAGGCATGCATGCATATGGTTGAAAAGTAAATGTGGAGCAAGAAAATAGGATGTGACTCCCCTCCTCTCACAGTACGCAATATTTATCTTTTTATATATAAAATTGTTTGGTAACGTAAGTGTATGTATAATCATTATGTGTAAAACAGCTCATAAAATACTCGATGCTTATATATTTTACTTCATGTAGCCTTGCAAAAGAAGTATTTTGAAGAAAGAAAAAAGATAAACATATTTGTTGCTTGTCAAGCAAGCATTAAAAATCAGAACATTCAACGCTCATCGCTCCTAAATACTTCCAAAAACTATGCGCCAAACACACATTATACCAAGTACGGCGAGCCTTGACTCTATATTACTAGATCATCCACATATAATTCTAAGTTCCTTCCAATATGTTTTTCAAAAGCGGGCCGGACTTATAAAAAACGTAGGTTTCCAAAAGATCCGGGGAACTTTCGGCAATGATAATGTCTATGATCTCCTTTTAAGAAAAGAAAACATCGTTAGTCTCATTGTGGGAGGGGATCTCAGGTCTATGATCTCCGAAGCTACGACTTGTATGTGGATATCCAGATTTGCCAGATACATCCTCCAGCCTTTTGTGGAATCCGGACTCTTTATAATCCGTGATGCTATACGTGATTAATGGTAATTGATGCAAAATGTCACGAATTGTAGTTACAAAGATATTCCATCTCAGCTGAATTATATAATAACGACAAATATGCCTTCATCATTAGATCACCACCAAGCTCACTATCGAATCTTTTCTATAGAATAAATGAGGTAATGCGTATTATCCTTCTTCGTAATCATGTTCTCTCTTTTCAACAAAATATAAAGTAACCAATTCAACGAAAATTTAGCATCAAGAAAAATTGCAGAAACATATAGCTATCAAATTCCAAACATCCGTAATTTGCTGTAAAAACATAATTTTGACATGCAAATGCATATTCATACCACTTATTTATCGGTTCAACTTATTGTAATAAAACTATAACGGATCGTCGTGTTCAGTCTTTGTACATCAAATAGCTTACCCAAGCATCCGATATGATTTACGCCAACCACTTTGGATTAACTAGATAGGTTTGGTATCAATTGTAATATACATGATTCGTTATCAAATAGTAGTTTGTGAGCTATTTCCTTTTTTTCGAAAAAGTGTGAAAATGGAAGGAAAAAGTAAAGAATAAAAAAAAGTGAAGTGTCCTAGCTAAATGGATCGGAAATAATAATGTCTGAACATGGGATGGGATTCATAGTCCAACATTATGTCTTATGTTTTTTGCTTTTTCTTTTATCGCATCTCCAAACAATATCTGTTTGAAAGTGACCACGATTCAACTTTGGTTTCATTCGAGGAATTTGATTTTGACTGTCATGTTCCCTTGCACAGATCCATATGTGTTTTCATACTTATGTTTCATCATTCTTTAAGTAAATTTTGTTTTCAAAAGAATACGACTTGTCTTTTGAATTGCAAGAATTAAAATGGACTAATGATGGTTACACGATGAACCATCATGAGATAATTATGTCTTTATATGCTCTACAGTTGCAACTTGTGAATACTTTAGCGTATTCATATAGAGTAAACTGCAAAAACCATCTTTGTGCTTTGGCAAAACTACAGGCAGTCTTGACAACTTTGAAAGTGCAGACACACTTATGAGAAATTGTGGTGTGCAATTATCATCCCTGCAAGGATTGTGCCTACACTTTAGAAGTGCTAGCCTTTTTGGGATTGCTTATCCAAACTGCTTATTAAATCATCTATAAATGAAAGGAGTTATATGATGTTGTTTGCTTCTGAATGAAATAAATAAGTAGTTTGGAACTGTAAACAGATTACTAGATTACTATATTAGTTATAGATTTTATGTCTCCCTATTGTAACCATAAAGAAATTTGTGGGAACTGATTTCCAGCTTTGTTTTCATTCCAGACAGAATAATACACACAACTTGCCCCCCACTAATGATTTTATGACTTGTACCATCAACTAAATAAGTGTAAAAGAGTTGCTGAAATACTTATTTCCAGCTATATATCTCATAAATGTATAATCACTTATCAATAATTCTATAACTACTCACTCAGAAATCTTTGATGACAAATACTCGGCATGTATGTTTATACGATAACATTTATATAAAGTGAAAATATAACTACTATACCTGTACTTCCACTTGTTTTCACGCACGATGATATACCCGAAAAGTGAATGAGAGGCATCAAAGTATCAAACAGAGCCAAAAAGTAAGACGCACGAGAACATTTTAGCAGACACGTATCTACGACATATGTAATATTAAGAGAATCAAATGTTATCATATGCTAAAAAGAAGAATGATGCATGTACCAAAAGTCTGATACAGTGTTAATGATACATTTAATATAAGAGTAGCATACCATAAGTTTTTAGATACAATTATTGATTCGCAGTAATAATGGGTGTCCAAGAATAGGCATCATCTATAATAGAGTAATGAAGAACAAAGTGTACCATGGGTCCTTGAGATAATGTTCAAAGGGAGCCAAAAATTTGCTTTCTCTCCTAACAAAGCAAATTAAAGAACAAATAAGACACCACCACTTACCTTCTTTTATGCAGTAAAGAATTTAGAATATTTTTTTAATTAGCTGTCTCTTTAATAAAGCAATGCTCTTTACTTTTGAATTCAAAACATAAAACCCCCCTCACCCTCTTATTCCTATTGTCATGTTCTTGCTTGTAACTCTCAACTCCTTCACATTATTCTAACCTTGCCCACACTCCACGAAATTCTATTTGTATACCTCTTTTGAATCGTTTTTCGGAGCCTAAACGACTAGAGAAAATGTCCGTTGAACAAGCGGAACAAGCACCTCTAGTTTTTCCTGTTTCTGAAACCAACCCGCCTACGCAGCATAAGTCAGATGGTTCATTTGGGTCGGTTTTCATAGTGTTAGCTGTGATAGTGGTCATATCGGCCGTTGCATGTTTTCTTGGGAGGATGTGTAACAAGAAGCATAATAAGTCGAAACCATCTAAGCATGCTAAGCCACCTAAAGAGAAAGATTTGAAGCATAACCGTAACGCGTTCCAGACTAAAGATGGAGACATTGAGTTTGGGTTTGATAAGAAGTTTTCAAGCGCTAAGGTGGCTGCTAATGGTGAACCGAACTTTGGCCGGCCCAACTCTTTCCGTGAACACAACATGGGACCTAACATGGGCCCGCAAATGGGACCTCACATGGGCCGACCTAATTCTTCCAAAGAAGCGTCTATGGGAAGGCCAGACTCGTTCCGGGAACCACCTATGGGGAGGCCAGACTCGTTCCGAGAACCGTCTATGGGAAGGCCTAACTCGTTTCGTAAGGGTGAATTTAGAGATGATCATGTGAGGTTTGCTGGTAATCCTGATCATGAAATGAATTTCAAATCTGGTCATGGACCACAACATTATTGAATGTGGGAAGTACCTTGCTGTAAGATACATTTGCCAAAGTTTGGCTTAGTAGATGTTATTTAATGGTGGCTGTTATTTCGTGTCTATTCCTTCTCGGTTATATGATTAATTATGTAGTGGTTGGTTGTTGACGTAATATCTTCAATTTAAGAAGGTTTAAATCCAAGTTGTCGTCATTTATATACTCAAGCTTTACAAACTCAAATTATATTGCAAAGGGTTAAGCACCCTAATGCTATGATGAATTAAAATAGGTAATATAAAAAATTACTAGGTCCAAATATAGACAAATTTCCCTTAAGAAAGGCATATTGCAGCTAACCAGATTTTATAACTATCGGACCTTTGCTACATGAATATCATTGTAACTGGGCTAACCCCAAGTTTAGATGAATACAAATCAAGGGCTAAAAGGGTTCATGTACCTGTTAAACTACTTTTTTCCCTTCGAGTGTCATTCAGCGTGGAGGTAATCCTGATATGCCTTTTGGATCAGTCAGCTGTAATCATGACAAGAGCTATAACCATGGGATTCCTGTAGATGCATTCAACAGGACTTGTATAAAACAAAAGTTCCATACTTCAAACAAGAACTCATAATTAACCACATTTCAAAGCAAGAAAAATGTAATTTCAATAGATAATATACTATTTTATTCACAAAATTCAAAATACACCAACTTGAGAAGAACCCACAAAATCATTTTGTACTGAAAAACTAGATATTTTACCAAATAAATCTAACAGTCTAACCTCAAGAGTCAACAAATGGGAACACCTTAAACAAAATTGGAGAAATACTCTAATACATGATGAGCTTAGATCCTATAATTTACTTAATGATCACAGCATTTATGTTATCCATGCAGGCACATAGGAAGTTTACCACTTGATAGTAGGTTCCTCAGCAGGCATGCGAATACGCAATAACTGGAAGAAGCTGAATTCTTAGAAACATCCGCAGCAAGTTTCTCTCTATATTGGGATCCCAAAATAGTGCGTAAGAATGGCAAATGGCTTTTAAATTCTTCTCCTGTTGTCCGTTCGTGGTCTTTTTGAAGACCCTGCTTTCAAAGTCTCAGCATCCGACTCAATCTGAAAGAGAGATAAATAAGTTATAAAAGCTCATTGTTAAACAAAGGGCCAGACAGTCAATTAGTGTTACTGTGCTGCACACCTTGTTAAGTTTTTCCCTGACCATTCGAACTGTCTGATTCATCGACTCTACTGGAAAATAATCCTGATATTATCATTGACAGAAATATTTGAGTTAGAATACATATGCAAAATCGATAACATAAGTTAAAACAAATCCTACACTTGTGCATCTTGCCATTTCAAGAAACTTTCAGCATTGTAGATTTGACTCCCAACTTTGACTAGACATAGAGTAAAGGGACTTAAGATAGTTTTTATCTTAATATCATATATAGAGAATATTTCAGGGGATCAGAAGGTGCATAGATTCATTCAGCATGGCACAGTTCAACAAGAAACCAGGTACAATGATTCATCAAATGAGTCTTGAGACTATACATTTGGTGACTAAATTGCCAGGAAAGAAACAAAACAAGAAGCTTGTTTTTTAAGAAATATCTGACGAACTCTGAAGTATATTACTCCGTAATTAGTGCAATTTATGAAAGAACAGGAAATACAGAAACCAACAGTAAATGGGCTGCTTATACCATAAAGGTATCATACAATCAGTGTTCAAACAATCAGCACAAGCAATGCCCATGCAGGCAGACTATAAGGGATCCAGTTTTGTACAGCTCTTTTCAGGTTGAAAATTTTTATCGGCTATAAACCTATTGTAGACCAACTTTTGATGCTACTTTACAACAGCTAAGCGATTACCTCTTGGCAAGTAATCAGCCAAGTATCAACTTATAAGCAATTACTTAAGGAAGAATAAGTAATCACCAAGAGATGCAATAATCAGGAGACTACTGTAGATATAAAGACCGCAGACACGAGGGTCGGGTGGCAACCTGAGCTTCACATTCAGCTCATAAGTCTCAAGTTTGACTCCCCCCAATACCCTTATAGATAACAAACGCAATAATATAAAGGTTGAAACCTGATTAGAAGAAACTCTTGTTGGAAAATTTTGACTCTGAATACTATGCAGGAATGGCTCCCTTGGGTCTCTGCAAAAAGCACATACAATTCAGATTTGGCAACCAAACTAAGGCATTAATTCCAATACTTGGAATAAAACTATATGTAAACCTCTGTTGAATATTTGACGACTGGGATATGATATTCATCTGAGATGGAGTTGCAAGCGACGTAGAGTGGCTAGAAGAATCTGCACTGGATTTCCTAGCTGAGACAAGAGTCAAAGACATAGTGTCAATTCCTCCATCTAGGAAAACATTAGTTTTTATAAAAATACAATGATGCTTAATGACTTACGGTTAAGTCTTGCTAGAACTTCTTTTCTTCTGCCTTCTAACTTCTCCTTGGTGTCATCGAGGCTCTCATATTGTGGTGCATACGAGACTTGAAGCCGATTTCCTATGAAAACTGATTCATCCAACTTCCTTTTTGCAAACCTAGAAAAGAACGTTTCAAATCATAGAATCATGTTCTGCAACTACGTTTAATCAACTAATAAGAGTAACCGGAGACAATCCCAGGCCTTGTCAAAGGGGTCAAAATCACATGGATCTTACACATGTACGGCGACATACCAATACAAGTATTTTACCCCACCCCCACACTCACATGCACACCACATGGCATAAAGAAAACGAAATGTTTAGACCACCTTGCATTGTTGACCTGATGAAACTTGATCCAATAAACATCAGTATACGGCTCACATTCTTCATCATCCAATGGTACAAATCTACAAACATGAAACATAAAGTCAAACTGGACCCACAAAAGAACTAAAGAAAACATGCCCAAAAAGACTTCTTACGCATACAATATCAAATCTGATGATGTGAGTATAAGACCAAACACAGGTTACTGTGATCAGTCATGTTAAACTGTTAAGAAAACCAAGCACAAATAAAAGAAACGAGAGAAATATACTTGGTTGAGCTGACAAGCGTGACCAACCTACGTCTAATGTACACACGCGATTTCAAGTCTACAGTCATGGAAGCATAACTCCAGATATTTATAACCATAAACCGTAGCTATACCTCATGTGGTGTTTGCGTAAGCTTGTTAGAGGGACGTAAGTACGTAACAGTTAACTTTGCTATCAAAACGCAATATATTTTATAAGACCGTTTAAGCAAAATTGATCTTATTAGCTTTTTGTGAAGAAAAAAAAGCTAATAAGCTTACCAAAATACAGTAATCTGTTTAGAATATCCAAACAGCTTAAACAAGCTTAACATCTTATTTGGCACATATAAGTTTTTTTAAAGAAGCCAGTGTAGAGGTGGTTTTCTGAAAGAGCTTATACATCTAAAAACCTAATAAGCACAAGCTTTTTTGAAAATGCTAACCCTTAAAGGTTAAGTGTACCCAAACACCAACTAAGTTTAACAATCCAACTCACTTTCTATATAATTATAAAAACACTACCACAGTAACAAATAGAGTTCAGCTTATCAATGTAGGAGGTGTTTGGGTTATAGCTTATTTGATGAGCTCATCGGCGTATTTAAAAATAAAAAAAATAAAGCCAATAAGTTCATTTTTATGGCTTATATTAGGTTATACACTCGAACTTATGGCCTTGTAGGCCATAAGCTCAACTTAACAAGCTCATAAGCCATAAAAATGAGCTTATTAGCTTTTATTTAATATATGTAAATAAGACGATGAGCTCATCAAATAAGCTATAACCCAAAGACCCCCGTAATATCTCTCTCATAAAACCATAACTGCAAATATTCATAACTATGGACCTCAGCTAACACTAGTAACAAACAAAGTTCATCTTATTAATGTGATGCCTGTTTAAATTATCTCATTTGATGAGCTTATCCGCATATTTAAAAATAAAAAATAAAAATAAAAACGAATAAGCTCGACTTTTATGGCTTATATTAAGTTATAAACTTAAGCTTATGGCCTTTAGGCCATAATCTCAACTCAAGAACCTCATAAGCCATAAAAATGAGCTTATTGGATTCTTTTTATTATTTTTAAATACGCCGATAAGCTCATCAAATAAGATAATCCAAACATTATGCTACAATTTTATAAACTTAAAAAAAAAAAAACAAACAAACTCATCAATTTGACCGTATCCTTCAAATAAATTCCGTAATTCATCACCGCAACCTAACGCCGGAACATTCCTCACGATCAAATACCTAATTTAACAAATTAATTTAATTAGGGTTTAAATTTACAAAAAACCGAAGTAATTTATATTAAAAATAAAAACGTACTTTGATTCGTCGCAAACGGTGTAAACACGTACAGCAGGTGGCGCGTCTTTGTCACGCGCCATTTTCGTCAATGTTACGGTGTTTGTTTCAGAAGAGAGTAAATGAGAAGAGAGTCTGTTAAGAGTGCATTTCTGGTCCTTTTAGTTTATCTAAGTCGTATTTTTGACTTATAAGTTTTTTTTTCTTTTGTGTAACGATGTTCGACCGTTTCAAGTACGAGGTTTAGTCGATATTTTTTTTAAACGTGAACTTATTAAACCTTAAAAAACATTAACATATAGATAATAAGTTTAAAAAACTTTTAATATCTATGAGGTTTAGAGGACGCTTGGTTCGAAACAAGAAATGACAATGAGAAAGATAATAGAAATACTATGGAATGCAATGAGTATTATGCTATCATTGTTTTCGTTTGGTTCATATAAAGCACACACACTTTCACGTGCATATAAGATAACTTGTTACGAAATTACACTTGCAATTTTTTATGACCATATTTTTTCGAGTTAAGTACATTTTTGGTCCTTATGGTTTGGTGCGATTTCACTTTTGATCCAAAATTTAAAAAATGTTTGGTTTTGGTCCAAAAACATAGTTTCGGTCCACTTTTAGTCCAATCCCGTGAATTTGCACTAAAATTTTTGGACTAAAAGTGAAACGAAACTATGTCTTTTGGACCAAAAGTGTAATGAAACTATGTCTTTTGGACCAAAAGTGAAACAAAACTATGTGTTTTAGACCAAAACCAAACTTTTTTTTATTTTTAAACCAAAAGTGAGAAAATGCATCAAACCACAAGGACCAAAAATGTACTTAACTCTATTTTTTCTTCCTTTCGGTTTAACATAGAACAATAAAACTCGCATTTTATTACTAAAAATATTTTCACTTAAATTTGAAACATCATATAACAAATTTCTATGAACCTAGTGACAAACTATAAAACTACTAAGCTAGTCAGCCACGCAACCTGTATGGTTTGAATAATTAACCGAATTAGGGTTATATATATAAAATACCTTTGATTCTATCCCGAACAAGAATCAAATTGCTTTAGGATTATCTCCAAGAACCCTAATTAGTTAAAGATGTTACTTACTTTACCTGCTAAAAAATTGATTAAGTAACGAAACAATCCAGTACAATCTAAAAGGAAGTTTGTATCACGACTTGTAACACACGCTATGTATCGAGTTAACCAATCACTAGCTTGATAACACTAGCGTTTAAACGAACGATTCGATCCGATCAACCAAGGTTATGGGGTCAATGTATGACAAAGGTGTTGATAGAGATTAGGGGATTAATGTGTGTCTTTTCACCTCTCATAAGGGTTTGATATATATAGGCACCCTAACCCTAATACTTGGTGAAACAAGTAACATCAATTCATTAATTATGCAACATCAATTATGTAACATCAATTCATTAATTATGTAACATCAATTGTGTAACATCAATTCATTAATTATGTAACATTAATTATGTAACATTATGTAACATCAATTATGTTTCGTATATAATGTAACACCCTCAAATCTGAGTATGCAGCGGAATATTGAATATCCGAGAGCGTTACATTATGGGTCAATAGCACAAGATATAAGAACGACCACTAAGTGTGACGTTTAAAAGATACATTGGATAAACAAGTTTATTCGTTTATTACATAAGCACAAGGCTTTAAATCGTTCTACGATAAAGTTAAAGACTTCGACATTTAGTAATTGTTCACATAACAAATATTATGACTCGAATCTCTAGCTTTGACATCCCAAAAGACCTCCAATGTATCACGGCATCTCATGCCCTACTGACCTGAAAAACATGCTTTAAAACGTCAACATAAAGTTGGTGAATTCATAGGTTTAATGTAACCAAAAGTAGGACCGCAAGATTTCCAAGTGTATGATTAAGCAACAGATGCAAACATCATCAAAAAGTAATTATTGTTTGCTAAGCTCATGACACCGAAGCTCGACCATTCTGTGTGCAATTAATTGCCAGAATAATGCCCTTTACGATGTTCTAACCCGAAACATCCCAACCCGACATGGTATACGTTTGTTGTCCGGTACACCGGCACAGTGAGCGCTACTCACCCAAACGGGGATGTCAATCCCAAATAGATCTATTTATAACATTCGCGCTCGCATAATGTAATTCCCAACTACGACTATGCAATTGACAGTTCATGATAATGGGCTCAGTGGGTTATCGCTACTTAGGCAAACACATAACCATTGTATAAAATGTACACTTGCGTCCAGTTTGTAAAACAAGCATGTTATCACCCCAAAGATATAAATCATTTATATAATTGTAAAAATGTGGGGCCATGAACTCACCTTAGCAGGTAGTTCCCAGTTTGATATAAATATCCAAGCAGGTATCGAAACCACACCGTCAAACACCTAAGTAAATACGGTCACGTCTTAGTTTACTTGTTTAAACTAACGACTCTATATATAAACTAAATTTCATTTTAAGTTTATATATACTGTTATCACTTGTTTTTATATATACTGTTATCACTTGTGTGGTGGTGCCCACGATTAATGTATTTATTATTTCGATGAATGTCGTAAACGTGAAATCGTTATTTAATAAATATACTTTATTTATTAAAATCGTTATTAATTAAACCCGTTTATAATCCAAATATATTATATTCGATTGTCTCGTTAAACGTGAAATTGTTTCCGTTTAATAAATATATTCTATTTATCAACTCGTGATATTAAAACCCGATTAATATCCGAACGTATATATAATAATTATATTTCGTTCGTTCTCGTTCATAAAATACTTTCAAGTATTTTATTTTACACTTAATACTCTAGGTTCGAAAAAAAATATAAATATTTACACTTTTAGTCCCTTCGGTTTATAACTTATAATTATTTACATTTCTAAACCTTCTAGTTTCAAAATGTCATAACTAGTCCCTTAAGTTTGTGAAAAGTAAATTAATCATTTTAAATTTACTCCAACAGTCCCTACTGTTTCAGAATTTACTCAAATGGTCCCCCAAGTTTATTATATTCGAAAATAATAATTTTAAACTTTTAAGTTTCGAAGTTACATTTCTAGTCCCTCTAATTACAAAAGTTACATTTTTAGCTCTAACTAAATAAACTAGTAACTTTATTTATTTCTTTAATGGGCCTAGGAAAAACTTTTCATTTGTTGCTTTCCAACAAGTGGAAATGGTCAACAGTGGCTACACACGCCACTGTTATGGTTTTATAAATCAAAAAAAAACGCCCTATTACTAGTGCTGAGTTTTTATATTAATGATATATATCTCGTTTTTGGCATAACTTTTTCGTTATTAGGAGTTACAAGACGATCCTTATATGGAAACGATCGTCTAAGCAAGCTCTACCATATTTCTAAGCCTATAATCAAATTTACCAATTTCTAGATCCTCGTTTGGCGTGCCAAACTTTTTGGTCACAGTAAGCTTATTACAAACTCTGCTAAAATCCGTTTTTTTTGCAACAAGCTCATCACAACTACATCTAACATGATATACAATTTATACTTAGCCCACTTAATCGTTTTCATACGTTACTTGTTACATGAAATCGATAGATAACCATCTATATGCGTTTCTAAGCCTTGTTCTTTGCGTTAAACATTAAAGTTCAAACCGTGAAAACATGTTTATGAATCCTAGCACCACATACGATTTCACATGATAACATATTATGGTGCGTGAACCATGCAATGAGTGTCGACCACGCGTGTTTCACGAACCCTTAGTTATAAACTCGATCAATAAGCAAACTTGCAATAAAATCGACATTTATACGAGTAAGAAATCAACACGAGTGGGAGTTACGACTTACAAAAGGGTCCTAGCTTTGTGTCCGTTTCTTCTTACACCCAAACGTGTAATATTAAAAGCTTTAAAGCTTATAACCCGTTCCTTAGCTCATGTAAATGCCTCCTAGGGTCACTAGGACTTAAGAAATGCAAAAAGGGGATCGGGAGTGGTTTGGCTTTTGGGGGGCTAAGTGACGAGTGAAATAATAATCCAAATGGCTGTGTGGTTTCTTGGAGTGTTTGATAATAACCTTGAAACTCATCACTATTGACTAGCAAGTCTTAATTTCTAGAGAGTGTGAGCTATCAAGTCCTTCTAGTCACACAAACGTTCGAACGTGCCCTAGTACTACTATTAGATTTTCTAGTTTGCTCAACTTGATCTTAAACCATCCATCAAGGACAAGAACTTAATTAAGATTGAGTGTTGATCAAAAATTTGTCTAAGATATGCCAATTTGCATATCGTAGGGGTGGTTCTCCTAGTCAATAATTCACTACACACATCAACACAAAGTAAAGAACCAAGTGGCTAGATATTTGCCAATATCTTATAGAGACAAGAATGTGACAATCTTAATGTTTTAAGGGAGGTAATGCTTTCGTAATACTTTCTAGTGAATCTAAGAGATTTTGTGATTCATTGTATCACTAGATGATTTGTTTGGTCAGGGCTCCATATGGCCACAATTCGTGGGTTTTTGAGACATACTAGCATAAGATTTTTTGATTAAATCTTATGCTTAGATATTTTAAATGTGTACCGGTTTAAGTCTAGGTAAGTCTAGGTATTTCCGTGGTGCGTCTAAGTTTTCATTTTTTTATTTCGAAATGGAAAGTCATTACACGTTGACCAATAAAAAATAAAACTGAGCGCAAGTTTGATGAATTATTACCTAAATAATTACTAGAAACTTTATAGACATAAACCATTAATTTATTTGGTGACCATTCACGTAAAATGCTTTCTTTTTTAGTCCTATCGGCGATTTAGCTTAACATCAAAATAAAAGTAAACGCGTATCGGACTAAAGTAAATTGTTGACATTAAAGGTCGTAAAATGACCTGAAAATTAAGAAATGTTACAGTCTCCACCCGTTAGAAGAGCTTTGTCCTCAAAGCTTAAGACCTTGTAGTGGATGACGAAGCCCGGTTTGTGAAAAGTTATGGATATTTCTGTTTGAACGAATCTTCACGTTCCCAGGTGAACTCAGGACCCATCCTGGAGTTCTAGCGAACCTTAACCAATGGTATCTGGCTTCGCTTCAATCGTTTGATCTCTCGTTCCATGATTTCAACGGGCTCTTCCACAAACTGGAGCTTATCGTCAACATGAATTCCTTCTAACGGCATGACTAATGGTTCGTCAGCGTAACATTTCTTCAGATTAGACACATGGAAAGTATGGTGAACTCTGCTCAACTCTTGAGGAAGTTCCAGCCTGTAGGCAACTTTCCCAACTTTTGCTAACACCTTGAAAGGTCTGACATATCTCGGATTCAGCTTGCCCCGCTTACCGAATCGCACAACCCCTTTCCATGGTGAGACCTTGAGCATAACCCTATCCCCAACTTCATACTCCATTGGCTTTCGCTTCCTATCAGCGTAGCTCTTTTGTCGATCCTGAGCAGCTTGCATCCTTTGCTTGATCAGGATGATCTTTTTTGTTGTTTCTTGGATTAATTCTGGACCAGTTAGTTGAGCTTCCCCAACCTCGGCCCAACACACCGGTGATCGACATTTTTGACCGTACAGTGCCTCATAGGGTGCGGCCTTTATGCTAGCGTGATAACTGTTGTTATATGAAAACTCGGCTAGTGGCAAATGCTTAACCCAACCCTTGCCAAAATCGATCACGCAAGCACGTAGCATGTCCTCGAGAGTTTGAATAGTTCTCTCGCTCTGGCCGTCAGTTTCTGGATGATACGCAGTGCTCATACTTATATCTGTACCCAAAGCTTTCTGAAATGATTTCCAGAAATTGGACGTGAATCTCCCATCACGATCACAGATGATTGACACAGGTATTCCGTGTCTTGCTACTATCCTGTTCAGGTATAACCTTGCCAACTTGTCTAATGGATCATTTTCCTTTATTGGCAAGAAATGAGCAGATTTGGTAAGTCGATCCACGATCACCCAGATGGTGTCAAAACCTTGCGTACGAATTCTTAGGAAAGATTGGTGCTAAAATCCCATCGTGATTATATCCCATTTCCCCTCGGGTTATCTCAGGTTGTAATCAAGGCAATCCCGATGGCCTTTGATGTTCGGCCTTGACCCTCGCACACGTTCAGGCACATTTGCTAACATAAGTGGCGATGTCTGCCTTTCATATTGGGCCACCAATATTGCTTTTTCATGTCTTGATACATTTTTCCAAACCGGGATGGATAGGAAGTATTTTGACTTGTGGCGGATTCGTGTTAATCACGGATCTTAAATCTTCCATAGAAAGGTAACCAACTCTGAGTGATAAGCATAGGTTCCATCGGCACGTGGTTCCAATCTTTCCTTGGGTATATCCCTTCTGATTGTACCGCTTACGTCTTCATTCACGAGATTCTCTGGTTTCTGGGCTTCGATCTGAGCTTCCAATATTCGTTTGGGAAGATCCAAGCCAATTGTCATAACTAAGGCTCGAGCCGGCAATGGCTTAATCCGTTCCTTACGGCTCAACGCATCGGCTCAATGCAATGGTCTTGTTTACTTTATCTTTGCCTTTTCCCCTTTGACATTTGATAGAGTCCATCACTCAGAAGTGATTACAACGGTTTACGAATACTTGTAACTTTGGTTAAAATGAATAAGCCCAATAGTAACATTAACTGTTAAGCCCAACCGAAACTATTAAGCCTAACCGAAACTGTTAAAGCCCAACCGAAATTGTTAAAGCTCGACCAAAACTATTAAAGCCCAACTGAATGTCCAAATATCTCGAATTCATGTCTACCGAACTAATAACCAACTTAATTGAAAGTCTAGTATCGAAAAATTTAACCGAATCCACAAACCGAATCTAGCAACCGAATCTTTCAACTGAATGTTTCAACCGAATGTACTAACTAAATTCTTAATCAAATGTAGTTAACTGAAAGCAAGTATAACCGAAACTACCAACTTTCGTTAATAAAGCAGTATTAGAATGATTATATCCTGAAACTAGTAATTTTGGTTGGATGCTGGTTCTCTATAGTGTGCCGGAAGTATGGTATTCCAACGGAAAACATGAAAATAACCGTTTTCTTTGATCCAAACTTGTAAAAAAAACTAGTTCCCCCCAATCTTTGCCAGAGATTTAAGCTTGTATATAACTATTAAAAACCTTTTTGATCTAACCGAAACTATCTTATTCTACGTTTTATACCAAACAACACAAACACGTCTTGTTTCAACCGAAATTAAAACGAAATCACAAAGATACTTTGATCCACAAATCAATACATGAAAAGGTCATTTTTTGCATAAACATTTAGGGAAGGTTAAGTGTATAGAGAGATTATAGAGAGAGAGATTTACATTGAAGGTTTTTTATTAGAAAGAAAAAATAAGAGAAAATGAAAGTCACAATTATGATAAGTCTTCTTACTCCCTTGTAATTAAGGAGTATTTATAACCTACTATTATTCCTTCTAATCTACTTAACTATGATCTAATTGGGCTAATTTTCTAACTTAAGCCCAATTGGATATATTACAAAACTTTAAATACTAAACTAACTATTAATTACAAAGACCAATTCTTATGAATAATAAACACTTTGTCTATTCCTAATAATTTGTTTACTTTGGCATGTCTTAGTAAGTCAAATAGCTTTGTTTGAATTGTTGTATACAATTGCTAACTTGTCAATATAATTTGAGTTATGAATGTCAACCTGGTATGGTTTTAATCAAAGAGTCCACATACCTCTATTATGTATGTTGACGGATATTTTTTTTACTCAATTTGACACAACATTAGTGTAAATGCGTGAACAAGAGATTTAACCAACTATATTGGTAATAGTTAAACAAAAGCTGATTTAAACATTCCAAATACACATGCCAAAAGAAGATCTAGTGGTCTGCAAGCTAAAACTTGAAAATCAAACTTCAAAAACAAACACCAACTTAGAAAACAAACACCAACATCATTCATCTTTAGCTAGCACAACATTTTTTGCAACATTGTAAGCTATTTTTTTGAATCGTTCAGAAACCTTTTTTCATGTTCCCCGAGATTTCATTAGTTATTCATTCCCAATGTCTTCCTACACATGCATCATAGGACTTACCCTTCTCTTATTCTCATTTTTCTTTTGTACGATCTTGCGTAGTCAGTACTATGATTGCGTTCAGTCCAAAGTGTCATTTCTTACAATTCTTGTATTCATCATACATGCATCATAAGATTATCTTCTTGACTTATCTTCATACCACAAACTAACGCTTATCCCTTGCTTACCATTTTGTTTTGAGCTAATTAAGTTTGGTGGGTGTGAATCAGAGGGAGAAATAAAGTGTTTTGACGTGTTAAGTTTATATCAATCTAAATACTTGGGTTTGAGGGTTCCTATGGTGTAATTGGGTTTGGACGGGTCATGGATGTGTAATGGTTTTAGGGTCCAATAGTGTAAGCTAAAACCACAATTCTTCATTACCCCCCCTCAAAATACTTACCTTTTCTCGCCAATTCAGCAACTATGGCATTAGGTTCTTGTCTTATCTGGAAATAAAGGGCTATCTAGATGCATCCTCACTCTCGTGCCTTTGCAAATGTTGACAACTCGTAAATGTAGCTATGGAATCATAGATAACCAGTGTAACAAACAACAATCAACAAACCCAAAAACATTATATTCATATTTATATGGGTAAAAAAAGTACACAAACTAAATAACCCAAAAGCTAAACATCTACAAACCCGTCATCTTCGTCCTAAACATAACCTAAGCAAGCCAAAAGATCTAAACCCAAAACACAAAAAACCGCGAGACGACTCCTCATACCACAACCATTTCACAGACTCCGCATCAGCTTAACAAATGAATTCGTCTTGGTTACTTGGATATGCATTGCGGCAATCAGCTTCACCAATTCTATAAGCTTCAACTGGTCACACTGTTGAACCTTCTTAAAAACTCCACACAGTTGAACGCCATGAAAGATTCACTCAAAAGTTCCATTCTGCTATAAATAAATCCCCCTCGCTAACATGATCTCCTAACTCTTGCCTTAACTTGGTTAGATCGGTTGCATACTGCATGTCCCTAGCAATGTCCCTCTGAAAATAAACCAGCATGGCATCAACACCAACATTAATTTAATAGTCCATCTCATGGTTCATTAGACGAACAAGACGAGCCATAATTGTACTTACAAAAGAAGAAGTGTTTTGTTAGGTATGAAATGGTGTATGAATAGTGGATATAATGAACCCTTAAATAGCAAAACCTAAGTTAAAACGGATCGTCATCAATTCACCCAAAAGTCAAAAGTATAATAACTAGCAACCCTAAGTTATTACGGATAGTCCCTAAGCATAAGTCTTCCTTGAGAAGACAAGTTGGCCTCTATCTATTAGGCGGGAAAGAGTAAAAGACAGTTTGAGACATCATGGACCAATCGCGTAATAGGAAAATATTGTAAAACTAACTGGTACTAATTTGAATAGGAAAATTTAGTTTGTGAGGGACCAACGGTGTAACTAACTTTTTATACGAAATTACCATAATACCTACGCTAACGAAAAAAAATAAAAAATTATCGACAGTTAATGCTTGGGATCAAGAGCGCACAAAATGACCATTTTCATCACCATTTCCGCCAATTTTTCAAAACTGGGGACCAAACGGGTGAATGAGCCTCACTTCGAACAATGTAATTCACCTTTTTATCAATTTTACCATGTCACTTGTAAAATATCCCATTTAACAAATCATGTTTTCAATTGTTTTCTTACAAATCAAACGCACTCCATTTTATCTCATACATTCTACTTCTTATTCTTTTCTTACAAATCAATCGCACTCCATTTTATCTCATACTTCCTCCATCTCAAAATTATTGTCAACAGACAAGAAACACACAGTTAAAAAAATGCATTAATTACTGCTTTGGAATCTACGAAATAAAAAAAGACAGTTTTACCATTTGGTAATTAATTAATGTTTTCTTTTATGTTTGTAAATACCTACTTAAACTAAGTGTAATATGGTAAACTTAAACAAATCCAACTATTATTTTTAAAAGTGAACAATTATTTTGAGACAAACAAAAAAGAAAGATGGACAATAATTTTAAGATGGAGATCGTACTTTATTACTTCTTATTGTCGTCTACATAACTATAAAAAATGATTAATTTCTTACACCAACTTTTATTTGTAACGGGTAGCGTTGCCCGCTAGTGGCGGACCTAGAATTTCAAAATAAAGTATGCACTCAAGTTCGGTATTTTTGAAAGGTATGCACTCTATGTATATTTTTTTTTAAAAATAATTTTTTTTACACTAGCCCGTCGAATCGGAGGGTATGCATGTGCATACCCGTGCTATAAGCCAAGTCTGCCCTGTTGCCCACGCTCCGCTGCGGGACGGTTGGCGGGCAACATTAGTCACGTAGGTTTTGGTTTCTGTCTAGGTTATAAGTACGATTGGTCGTGCATTTAAGCGTCAACAGATAAATTGAAAAGGCTTATGATATATGTATGATCCCCTATAATCACCATTTGTACCCCCCCTGGGGTTTTTTTCGGTTTTTTTAGTAATTTCTTTTTTTTAGTATTTTTATTAATTTTGTATATGTTATAAAATGTGACACGGAAAAAAAACGGAACGAAATTATAAAGTTTAACCAGGTCAAAAGTATGAAAAACTGTCAAAAATTACGAACAGAATTAACTGACAAAAAACTGCGTTGCATGTTAATAAGGAGGGTACAAAAAGAATCTTTTGTACCTTATTGACACTATTCAGGGGACCGGTGGATGCTCGGTACCAAATAGGTGTTTACACATTGTAAACATATGCAAGTCAGTTTTCTAACATGAGAGATGGAACATATGTAAGTACAGTTTGGGGGGTGGCAGCGGTAGCTTATAATAATTAACTGAGGAGTTATAACGCTAAGATAGTCAAATATGTTTTAGCTTGGTTACATGTGATTGGAAACAAAACGTGAGCTGTGCTTATTCTTTATTTTGCTTGTTTCACTTCCTAGCTCTATATTGCCTGTTGTTAGTACAAAAAGCGTGTAGGGGTGAATATGAGTCTGGGTCACTTGATGGGCTAGGCCGACAAGCGAGTTTTGATATAGTTCTTGTACTAATCCAAGTGAAAAATGAAAAAAGAGGCGATCTGACAAACAAGAGTAATAAAATCCGTTAGCTTATTTGTGGGTGTGGACCCCACAATTAAGCTCCGACGTGAGAGTAAGTATACATGTTTTTCAGAGAAATGTCAGAGCATATGTGTAATAGTGATTAGACAGAATATACCTCTTTTGGGGTGAGAAATGACCCCTATTTATAGGCAAGCTCAATACTAGAGTTTCCTAGTATTTCGCTTGTGACTGTTAGTGGCCGGAGTGGGTCCCTTGTCGGGTAAGGGTCCTCGTGTAATCGTGTCTGCGGACGTGAGTATCCTTTCGCGGTCAGCGTTTGTCTGCGGAAATGCAACGGGTGCGGCTTTAGAGATACTCACGTGCGTCTTTGGCATATCCAGAGCGTGACCCCTGTCGGGCTTAGTGGTCCGGCTATTTGTTGTATTGGGCCTGAGCCCATATGCGTATATTATGAACTAAGCCCAATGAGCTTGGTTTGGTCCATATTTTATGTCATCATAGTCCCCATCCAGTCTAGTTTCGTTATTATTCGAGGTATTTCGTATGGTAACTCATCTAATTATAGCGTGCGGTGAGCGTTACTAGACTAGAGTTCCGTGAGCATTTTTTCTTTTGTTCCCATCTTGTTCCGGGTCTTTTGTGTCGTTTTGGCAGTTTGTCGTTGGTTACGTGAGTTCTTCGTGTCCTTTCATCTTCTGCGTGATTTGACCGTCTGGGCCCCACATCCAGCTGTTATCATTATCTTTTTACTTTGTTTTTTGCACCATTGATAAGGAGGTGTGTTGATACGTGTCATCATCTGACATTTACCCGAATTAAATATACTATGGGTATAAATAGTCGATTTGTGCTTCACTGTTTTCTTTTTTTACCTCTTTCACTTTTTAACCATTGTTGATAAACTTGAAGGTTCCTTATTTGCACAGCATCTCTTATTCTAGAACTTCGTTTACATTCAGGTTAACCTCTTTGCTTCTCTTTTATATGGGTATCTAGTATCACATCCATTAAATGTGTTCTTACAAAGAACACCTCTGATGTATTTGTGCCAAATATTTTGTTCCGGGGAATAAGTTCATCTTCAATTGCAGAGTTCTTCGATGGCCTATGCATGATGGCCGATGGTAAGTTTGGAATTGTTACCCGGTTCTTTGATTATGCATACTATCGTATTCCATTCCTTAACTTCTTTGTGTTTGTTCATTACGCATTTTCCGTTCTCCAATTGTTGTTTTTGGGTTGCCAAGGTTTTCTCATTTTGAATTCTGTGTCGCGTTTCTAATATTAATCCCAGTGTTGGTTTGTTCTGAATTTCATTTGCACAATTTTATAAGCAATGGTTGGTTTGGGTTACCAACTACGCGACACGGCCGGGTATATTGCTTGTTTTTCTAAGAATTTGGAACTTGTGAGAGGTTTGATTGAACCACTTTTTTTGGCGTGGCATGTGTTTGTTAGTTCATGCTATGAGCGATTTTCTGGTTGTTTTTTTGGGCACAAACATTGTTAAAGATCAAGCTCCTACCATATCTGAATATAATGTGGATCTATTAATACTCTTATTGCTCAAGCCTCTCCGTTCCTTAGGTTCCCGGAAGAATTTCTTTGCTGGGTTGGCATAAGCCGTAATTACCTTTTGAATAAAGATACTTATCCCCGCTTTGAGTATGAGGACGGAGAGGGTGGGTTCTACTTTCCGTATGCACCTTGATTATTGTTTACATTTTCCCTGTTTTTCTTGTTTCCTTATCTTTTTTCCCTGTTGTTTTTTTTTGTAGTGATGGATTTGAATGCTTTCATCCGCACCGCTGATCCCCGTAAGGTGAGGATTGTTGAGAGACCCAGAGCTGAAAATGAGGGACCTATTGTTACCGTGGCCAAACACCGCACCGTGACCCTACTTCCGACCTCCGTGGTCCGTTCCTCCGGAGAGTTGTCGGCTAGTGTGGAGAGGGAATTTGTTGGAGATGCAAGTGTTGGTGATGGTGGAGATCAGGGATTTGATTCCGTTGTTGGCCAGGGAAATGTTGAGCCATCCGTGCCTGTTACCGAACCTGTTGAAGCTGCAGTTCCTAAGCCCAAGCGTTCGAAGAAGAAGAGAGTAATCTATGATAGTGAAGGACTGCCTGTCGCTTCCCATCCACCCAAAAGATTAAGGGCCGATTATGGGACTGCTGGTGGTTCCGTCACTGGAGGTAAGTCTCTTAGTGCTCTTAACAGGTTGCTTCAAGATTCTCGCTTAACGGTAGAGCAGGGTGTTCCAGCTCTTCCTACCTTACCCTTTATTACTTCTTCCGTGACAGCTTCACCTTTGGAGGAGGGCGGAGATCGTACTGACTCCGTGACTGGCCCCTCCTTGCGAACCATAGGTCCTTCCGCAAGGTTCGTAGTCCTCTCTGATTCATCTCATCACTCAGGCGCTAATTCTGCGGGTCCTGAAGTTGATTCTCTTGTCAGGTCTGCTGCTCCGGTTATGACTGAGGCTATCACTGTTGCTACCACGGTGGCTATTCCTGCTGACATTAGCAAAGATAAGAGTGCACCGCATCCGTCCGTTTTTGGTTCTTCAAGCTCATCTGAGAAGACGGATCGTACTCTTAGTCTTTTTACAGGGAGATCGGGTAGTGGTTTTGATGCCGGGAGCATCCGTGCGGAGGAGAC
>BQNB010023633.1:26516-53374 GCA_026074375.1 Tanacetum coccineum
TTCAAGCTAGAAAAAAGATATTATGAAAACTCAAAAAGCTAAAACAGATCAAGCTTAATGTGCAAAGAGCTTGTATTCTCAAAATCAGACCTTAAAACAAAGTGAATCTAATCTAAATTTGTTGATAAAAAACTGACTTTCTAAAACCTTGAAAATCTACTTGACAGATTATGACTTAGACCTACAAGACAATTGCACACTTATATAAACTACTTCCTACTGCATTCATGATAAAAGAAACAAGCAAGAAATTTACACCAACAAGTCACTAAAGAGAATCTAATCTAATAAGCTATTTTATCAACTATAATCCTATAAATTCAAACCAATGATATATCAAACCTTAAACTTTAGATTTAGATTTTAAAAACTTATAACAACTGACTATTAGGCTAAATTTAAGATGATTAAAGTTGATTCAAAAGCCAAAATGGCTTAGGCAGCACTAACAAGAGTTATTGCTGCTTGAGCCAAACACTCCTTTAAAATCTTGTTTTCCATTTTTACACTATTAAAGACTAAACTAAGCAAAAACAGATTTAGTATTAAGTAAATGAAGAACTAATAAGCATAAACTAGTAACTAAAAAGCATAAATAAGCAGTATAATAAGCTGAACATATTTAAGCTAAAATATGGCATTTAAGGTAGCTTTAATGAAAAACTTAAACAAATGAGATCTTAATCAAAAAGCAAGCAAAAGTAAGCAATAATAAGCTATATTAAACAGTAAAAAGTAGCAATAAGCAGTAAATAAGCAAATGCAAATATTAAGCTAAAAATGAAAAAAGTGAAACTCACTTGATCCTTTGCACAAAACAAGGATGATTAAGCTTTTAAAGCTTATCTACAAGCTCCAGCTTGTTAAACACAAGCTAGTAAAAACCCACAAGCCCTTCCAAGTCTGGCTTGTCATCCAAAATAGCTTTTTGAGGGATTTTTGAGTAAAGAAGACTTAAACTATATAAACTATTGTAAAGTTTATATAGCTTAAGTAAGACAGTTTAAATGACAAGGAAAACAGCTTAAGAGAGCTTAACAAACATTTTTAAAACATAAAGTGCATTAACTTAAAAAGCAGGATTTAACATAAAAAATTCAATTTCATTAAAACTTAAAAACAGTACAAGGCTTTTAAAAAGGAAATTTCAATAAACTTAAAAGACTTAAAGAAAACTTGAATAAGCTGTAAAATTACAATAAAAAAAGTACTAAAAAACTAGATATCTCTTGCTGAACTAGTGGTCTTCTCTTTTATAACTGGCTTGAGAAAGTTCTAGGTCATGAAGGTGTGTTTCTTGTATGAGTGAGCTCGAAACCATCATCTTAGCCATCAAATTTTCTTGGTCACCAAGTAGTATAATCTGAGCCCTTGATTCAACTTCGTCCAATAAAATTTTAAGGGATTGACAAGGTGGCTTTGTTTTCATCTGGGGTGGGGTTTAGGTTAAGGGTTGTGAGTGTTGTTTGTCGTGGTGCAGGGGAGAGGTGATAGTGACAGATGAATAGTAGCATTGGCGAGAATTTTTGATTTTGGTGTTTGGGTTAACGGGTGTTAATGGAAAAAGGATTAACGGGGTTAGGGGAAAGTTGGGTTGAGGGACTAATTGTGTAAATGGTTAGGGACTAATGGTGTAACTAACCAGGGACTAACCGTGTTAGTCCCTAAGGACTGACGGTGTAAAGAAAATGGGTAAAGGGTTAATGGGTGTTAGTGTTTGGTTCATGGGCTTATATGTTGGGCTTTGGTTATTTAATTTGGGTCGGGCTTTATTTAAATGGAATTTTCTTTTGATTTTAAATAAATAAGCTTAATGGGATGACTCAAGCCCGTTAAACTTGGGGTGGGGTTGGCCCAAATAGATGCTTATGTCCTTCGGCTTCGGATCATTGACTTTGACTTTGACTTTGATTTTTCACGCTCTTTCTATTCTCGTGCTCGGTTTTGTCAGTTTTGGCTTCGTTTTTGTCCTTTAGTGAATATCTGTTACCTGCATAGTATACCAAGCAAAACAAACATATATTTGACATTTTATGTTTATTTTTGTTCATTTAGGCTCGTTTTAATAGGTAAAAGGAATGTGTAATTAAGCACATTACATAATCCCCATTACTAAAAACTTTTGCCGTGTCCTCACGCAAATGCTATTAGTAAACACTTTAGAAAACAAGAATCTCAATCCTCTGACTTAATACCTTGATAAAGTTGCTAAGGTTCATCAAAAACGGGAATTAAGGAAAAATCGTTAGTTTTGAAAAGCTCCGTTTTGACCATTTTTAAATATTTACACTTATTACCACACATATTTTTTTATTTTTTTATTTTTCTTATTTTTTATACTTTTCTTTTTAAGCAACTAACTAGAATGTATGTTCTTTTCGTTATTTTCATAAATTTAGGGTCATTAGATCAAAGTTGAACTCAATCCGAAAGTGCCCAAAAGGATAAATTCGTCGTTAAGATTTTTCTACTTCTCCCAAACCAAGCTTAAAACCAAAATCACCCTGTTAAATATAAGTTAAAGATGCTAACACTATCATACTTGTAACTTGTGAAACTTTTCGCTCCCAACAATTATTATATCTTATGTGAGTGTGCTTATTTTGAATTTCAACCATGGATCAACCTTTTTAAGAAAATTGTAATATTTCTATGCTTCACGTTCCACCCAAGAATTATGATTTTGAAGGCGAGATCATTCCATGTAGCGACTTTCTTCTCAGCACATCCCAGCCGAGACCGGCTTAGGTGACCAGGCTTTTGACACCCCATAGAGAATAGTATCGGAACTCACAGACCTTCGGTTTCAAAAACTCTTAGGCTTCCCGTAAAACAATTTATTTAGAAAAACCACAACTTAATATGACATAGTCTTAGTTCAAAGCAATATTTAAATTTAAGAAAAAGGATTTTTCTTATGTTTATTAAATTCACATATATTACACTAAATATAATTATTCATTCCATTAAAACGAAGGAAATCCTTGACCATTTTTAAGGCTGCTACATCGGTGGAGGCCGCTAGATGCAACAACTTTTATCGTCTCGGATAATTATATGTGCCTTATTTAGAGACTGCATACATTGTTAGTGAGCTGGCAATATGCAGTAAAATTTTATTAGCCCACATGTTTTTATTATTATTTAATACCTCATTTTTCCATTTTTTAACAACTTTATATTACTTTGATATAGAGAAATTTTCTTTTAGAAATATTTATAGTATAAATTTGAACTAAGACTAAATAAATTATTGTTATCGACTATACTTCAAAAATGTTTGATTTAAGTTTAATTTTCGAAAAGAGCACGTATTATTAGTCCGGTTAGAAGCTTATGGGAGAAAAAGCCACAAACTACACTTATGAGCTCTTAAGATTTCCAACTATACCTTGCTTGGCATCTAACTCATAATTTTTAATACATATTTTCTCTCGTTCTTCGCAAATTTAAGATCTTTAATAAAATAGATCGCGAGTCTAGTTAAGTTTATAACGGTTAAGGGACAAAGATGAGAGGCTCAACACGCTCGATCGATGTCAAAATTTATTCTTAATTCTACCAGCAATGAAAGTCTACATTATATAAAACACTTATTTATTTTTTGAATTTTTTGAAATTTTTTTGGTATTTGGTGGCTAAATCGGGATTTTTTTAATTAGTAAACAACGACATGTAGAACAAAATCAAATCGATAGATCCCACCAATACAAGATGAAATTGTCTTAATGTTTTAGAAATGGGGTCTCTAGTAAATCTTCAAGCTCTGTTTATTAGTATGCTCAAAGATAATGTTGTAGTCGATAAGATTTTAAGATATTGGATTCCATAATCATGCTAAGGATTGAAGCTCGGAGTAAACAGTAAGGACTATAAACACGAGCACGAGAGGCTTCACTATCCGATGCAATCCTTGACATACACAAAAACACTAAATCAAGAGAAAGGAAGAGGCGAGCCTCCTCTCATACACACTTATTCGTTACTTTTCTACGCTATAATTATATTAGGATAAACATGGGTTAGTCACCTACAGAAGCGCTTATTTTTGTAACCGAGTCTGAGCCTATACTCGATCCCCCATTCTTGATTGGACAAGGTGGATAGAGAATGGAGAAATGAAACAGTCGCAGGTAAGGAATGTTCCTCCATAGTATCATCAGGGGCTTTCAGAAAAAATCTGGACAGACTTTAAAGCCCCGAAGAGATATGAGATGAATTTGTCCTTCATTTGCAGGATGAAAAATGGATGAGCAAAGTGTCAATCACCTAGACAAAGGGTGGGTTGGGGGATAAAAGTTCCTAGTCATAAGAACATTGTTTTAGAAATATCTACCATCCCACTTGGTGGTCAAAAGTACACGTAGTCAGGCTATAAAGTAAATTCCATATCCGGCGGTTTCACAGGAGGGAGAGGGTGTATAGTGTTCAGAAATATCACCCACCACTTTGGCAGTCAAAACTCTCGTATCGGGCTCAATTTCATCATCATCCGGTGGGTTTTGTAGGAGGACGAGGGGATGATGGAACATCAAAATGAAATGACTCATTTTCAGGAAGTGAAGGGGAATCATTTCTAAGCAATTCTTCAAGGAAAATGATATCCCCTTCAGAGTCATAGTCATCATTCTCAATGCCTGGTGGCATCGAGTCATTCGGAGTAAGAAATAAATTGATCTTCTCCATAAGAAAGTCACTATCCTCAACGGGGATAGGAGATGGAGAGAAAGACTCGATTACAGCATCGGAATTTTCAAAATTAAGTTCTTCCGGATGTCGAGGAGATGAATTATCATACAACAATTTCTCAACAAGATGAATTTCTTCCTGAGAATCAAAGTCGGTTTCATTAATTCCCGGTGGAATTAAATTGATATGAGCGAGTTCACCGGAGAACTCCTCAAGAAGAGAATCGATCTTAGGAGAAGAAATAATCGAAGTATCTTGATTAAGCAAAGATTCTATAAGATCAGACTCAGCATTAAAGTGATGCGGATCTATCTTAGTAGAAATGATTTCTTCATCAAAAAGAGGGTTCGAATAAATTTCCTTCGGAACGTCCTCATCAGAAAATGACTCGTCGTCACTAGAGGAAAAATCGTCATTAGCATCAAAGAGAGAATTAGAGAAAGTTGTAAAATTATCACAAACGGGCACATCACACTCACTTTCGATATCGGAAAAATCCTCGGACTCACTTGGGATTGGGACAAGGTTCTCAACACTAGACTTTATTAATTCGTCTGATTCCGTTTCTGGAATAGTGCTAAGATGCTCGTCCCCCATACTTAGAGAGTTATCGGGCTCCTCGGTTGGTAAGACGGGTGTGATTGCAATAGTATACTCCTCGTCATCATCTTCGTAGAAGGCAGGACAATTCCAGTTCGGAGTATTAATATAATCTGCCAGCTCCTCACTTATCATTTGCAAATCTTTAAGAAGTTTATGAAGCAATTCTTGTATATCCTCTGGTTGATGTTGCTTTTCTTTAAAAGCATGCTTAATTTCAAAAAATATTATCATAGCCAGCATTGTAAAAATATGAGACGGGTGAAGGCTCAAAAGGATTAGCTACCTGTTCTTCATCTAACAATTCTTGTTTTACCTTAACTGCCTGCTCTTGTAAAAGAATAGCCTCTTGCTCACGTCGTTGACTCATTATTTCACAATAGGATTGCATCATTGTTTTTTAATTCTTCCATACTTATCTCTTCAGGAGGTTGATGAACGTCAGAATACTGTGGGGGTTGAAATTGGTCAAAACCGGAAGAATTAGAATTATAGAAATTTTGGTTCATCGGTTGACACTGAAAAGTCTCATAAGGGCCCCCACAGTTTTTACAATAAGGAAATTGTTGTGATGTTTGTGGAAAATTATTATCAAGTTTGATTGAAACCAGTCCTATCCGTAAGACAAACATAACTTGAGGTGGACAAACGTAAACCATTATGATCATCGTTTCCCCAAACTCACAAGACGCCGTTGAGAAAATAAACCGTCAAACGGATCTCCACACCCAAACAACCACTTCCTGGTTTGTATGTACGACAATTAGAATTAAACCAATGGGAGGGTAAGAGAAAGAATTAAACGGATTAGAGGTTACGGAGAATATTTTTGGATTTTTATGAAAGATAAATATAAAAGAAAAATATTTTTGGGACCGATAGTCAAAGGTGCGCGGTAGCTCTCTAGAAAACGCACAAAGAAGCGGAGGAGCGGGTAAGCGCGAAGCATTTTAAAAACCTTCTCCTTTCGGGTCGAAGTTCGTCGGATCAACCCTCCTTATACCTCTCTTATAGTTTGTAGTCTAAAGGTGAGCCGAATTCACAAGTGACACAACGGTTTCTTTTTGTTGTTTTTCATTTTTTTTGGTATTTTGATTACTTGATAAAAAGAAAATATTCACAAATGAAAGCGAGAACTTCACGGGGAAGGGTATTCAAACACTAATCTTCAAACTTAAACTTGATAATCGCACACACCTCCCCGGCAGCGGCGCCAAAAATTGATTCGATTCCTTTAACTATACATATATATATAGTAATAATTGCTTAATACATATATATAATATATAATCAAAATACAAAATAATAAGAGAGAGTAAGTATTCCATAAGGCTTTTAAAAGATTACTTTTAACCAAAGTAATCCAAAAAAACCTTCCCGGGTCGTTTCCTGACGAGGCGTGAATTGAGAATCGAGTTTAAGTTCGTGATCGCGTGTTTGAATGATTCAAGGATTTTTTGGATTATAATTCTACAAATAACAAGCAAGAACCAATAATAGCAAGCCAAAAACGAAAGCAATTAAAGTTAAAACGCGAAAAACGATAACGGGATCTAAACCCGAGTTTTAAAAACCTAAACTATCAAATTTTAACCCTACAAAAGTAAATTTAATTCTTAAAGGTCTTAAATGATAAAAGAAAATTTTTAAAAAAAGAATTATATTTTTTTGACTTTTATTTTATTTATTAATAATTAAAAACTGACTTAATCTAAAAAATTAATTAAAAATACTAAACTAATTTTCAAAATTCTGAAAAAATTACAGAAATTATTTTAAACTATAAAGAACCTAAGAAAAATAAAAGCTAGAAAATTTGCTGAACAAATAAGCTTTTAAAAAGCTAAAAAGCTCGGATAAGCAAAATGGACAAAAGAGGGTTAAGTATTAAATATGGCAATGTATAAACGAAAAAGTCCCCAGGGGCAGATGGTTAAGGTGTGTTGTGTTGAGGTGTTGTATGAAAAGGAGAGGTCACAGGTTCGACCCCTGTGGCCTCTCTTTTTTTATAAAACATTTTTTTGATTTTCTTTTTGAAAAAGCTAAGAAAATAAGCAACTTTAATAAAATACCTTTTGTAGAACTTAAAAATAAGCCAGAAATAAGCTAAAGAAAAAGGGACAGAATGCTAAAACTTAACTAAATGAACAAAAGCTAAAACTGTTTGGAGCTTTTTGGACACAATAAGCTAAAAGGAGAGAAAATAAGCTAAGATAAACTAAGACCTAAACCAAATAAGCAATGAACACATAAAATAAGCAAAACAACTAAGCTAAAAATCATTTAAAAGATACAAAGACAACAGACATAAGAATTAATTTTAAAGTCTTTTACCAAAGTTTGAGCTAACTTTTAAGACTAATAAGCAATGATAATAAGCTAAAAATAGAAGACAAATTTGGACTAGGACTCAAAAACACATAAAAGTTGAAATTAAGCATAAAGGAAAAGAAATAAGCTAAATAAAGGACTCTTAAAAAGGTCAGTATATGCTGATTTTCATCAGTATATACTGACTTTTGATTTGGAAAATTTATAATTTTACCACCAAATTTTAAGCTAAAATAAGTTGTTTAAAATCCTCAAATAGCAAAAACAGATAAAGCTTTATGCCATAAGAGCTTATGCTATCATTTTCAGATTCATAAAACAAATTTTTACTAGGCTAAATTTGTAATTAAAAAGTGGCTTTTTAAAACTTAAAAACTGAAAATGCACTTGACAGATTTACACTTAGACCTACAAGACAATTGCACACTTATATAAACTACTTCCTACTGCATTCATGATCAAAAACAAGCAAGAAATTTACACCAACAAGTCACTAAAGAGAATCTAATCTAATAAGCTATTTTATCAACTATAATCCTATAGATTCAAACCAATGATATGTCAGACCTTAAACTTTAGATTTAGATTTTAAAAACTTATAACAACTGACTATTAGGCTAAATTTAAGATGATTAAAGTTGATTCAAAAGCCAAAATGGCTTAGGCAGCACTAACAAGAGTTATTGCTGCTTGAGCCAAACACTCCTTTAAAATCTTGTTTTCCATTTTTACACTATAAAAGACTAAACTAAGCTGAAACAGATTTAGTATTAAGTAAATGAAGAACTAATAAGCATAAACTAGTAACTAAAAAGCACAAATAAGCAGTATAATAAGCTGAACAGATTTAAGCTAAAATATGGCATTTAAGGCAGTTTTAATGAAAAACTTAAACAAATGAGATCTTAATCAAAAAGCAAGCAAAAGTAAGCAATAATAAGCTATATTAAACAGTAAAAAGTAGCAATAAGCAGTAAATAAGCAAATGCAAATATTAAGCTAAAAATGAAAAAAGTGAAACTCACTTGATCCTTTGCACAAAACAAGGATGATTAAGCTTTTAAAGCTTATCTACAAGCTCCAGCTTGTTAAACACAAGCTGGTAAAAACCCACAAGCCCTTCCAAGTCTGGCTTGTCATCCAAAATAGCTTTTTGAGTGATTTTTGAGTAAAGAAGACTTAAACTATATAAACTATAGTAAAGTTTATATAGCTTAAGTAAGACAGTTTAAATGACAAGGAAAACAGCTTAAGAGAGCTTAACAAACATTTTTAAAACATAAAGTGCATTAACTTAAAAAACAGGATTTAACATAAAAACTTCAATTTCATTAAAACTTAAAAACACTACAAGGCTTTTGAAAAGGAAATTACAATAAACTTAAAAGACTTAAAGAAGACTTGAATAAGCTGTAAAATTACAATATAAAAGTACTAAAAAAACTAGATATCTCTTGCTGAACTAGTGGTCTTCTCTTTTATAACTGGCTTGAGAAAGTTCTAGGTCATGAAGGTATGTTTCTTGTGTGAGTGAGCTCGAGAACCATCATCTAGCCATCAAATTTCTTGGTAACAAGTATACACCTGAGCCCTTGATTCAACTTCTCTAATAAAATATCTAAGGATTGCCAAGGTGGCTTTTGTTTTACATCTAGGGGTAGGTTTAGGTTAAGGGGTGTGGGTGTTGTTTGTCATGGTGCAGGGGAGAGGTAAGAGTGATAGGTGAATAGTAGAATTGGCTAGAATTTTTGATTTAGGTGTTTGGGTTAGCGGGTGTTAATGGAAAAAGGATTAACAGGGTTAGGGGAAAGATGGGTTGAGGGACTAATTGTGTAAATGGTTGGGGACTAATGGTGTAACTAACCAGGGACTAACCGTGTTAGTCCCTAAGGACTGACGGTGTAAAGAAAATGGGTAAAGGGTTCATGGGTGTTAGTGTTTGGTTCATGGGCTTATATGTTGGGATTTGGTTATTTAATTTGGGTTGGGCTTTAATTAAATGGAATTTTGGGCTTTTGATTTAACAAATAAGCTTAATGGGCTGACTTGGCCTATTAACTTGGGTGCGGGTTGGTCCAATAGGATGCTTATGTCCTCGGATTCGATCATTGACTTTGACTTTGACTTTGAATTTGATTTTTCATGCTCTTTCCATTCTCGTGCTCGGTTTTGTCAGTTTTGGCTTTGTTTTTGTCCTTTAGTGAATATCCGTTACCTGCACAGTATACCAAGCAAAACAAACATATATTTGGTATTTTATGTCTGTTTTTGGTCATTTAGGCTCGTTTTAATAGGTAAAAGGTATGTGTAATTAAGCACATACCAATCATATGCAACACAGAAGTCACCCAAGAAACCAAAAGTAATGAAATATGTAAAGAATGTTACAGAAGAAGATGCTGCACTTACAGTTAAAAGCTGGAGAAGAAAGTACTATGGCATTTGAGCTTATCAAGTTCATCAAATCAATGCTTGAAGAGTAGTAAAATGTTTGGATACATCCTCCTAATGACCAAGATGTTTAAACTGAAGAAACTTGATGATTGACAAGTAAATATCAAGTTTAGGGGAGGATTGTTGGGAATTTTGAGTTACTACTGCCAGTACTACTTTACTACTGCTGGTTCAAGATTGATACTGCTGCTAAAGACTGAAGAAATAGACTAAGTAGTTAGTACTGCTAGTTATATTAGTTAGTACTGTCAGTACATTGTTAGTATTGCCAGTATAGTTAGTACTGTTAGTATTATATAGTTAGTACTGCTAGTTATATGCGTGAGATATATTAGGAATAGATATACATTATCATTATACGTGTTTTGTAAGCCTATTAGGGTTTTCTTGGTGTATAAAAGGAACCCTACGACATAGTTAGAATGATAAATTAATAGTTAGTTATTCTGTAACCTAGGAAGAATATTTGCAATCAATATATCTAAATTTTTTAGTATTCTATGTTCTTCTTTGTATTACAAGTTAGATTCCACATAACTTGTAGAATCACAATCAAGTTTTCTCATATAGTTAAGTTTGTATATAACGAGTTAAATAAGCTTAACAGGCTAGAAAGATCTTGTGGAAAACATGAATGAGGTTGAATAAGTTAAAACTGCTTTAATATAAGGTTTATGTATGTTTGTAAAACTTAGATTCGACTTTTTGTGAATTCAACGCTTGCACAATATGAACAATATAAGTATATGAAATGATAAAGTAAAACAAGAGATAAGAGTAAGAACAATAAACACAATGTAGGATTTTATAGTGTTCACGGTAATGAACACACTTCGCCTTACTCACGCTCGAGCACAAACTCGAGAGTTTCTCACTATTGTCAACAAACTCCCTTAGGCCGAAAAAACCATACACAACGTTGCTTACACCGATTTACGACACAAAGCTAAATGTCGAGTTCTAATCTTAGCTAGAACCAATCTAACACAACCCAACTTCACGACTTGTTCACGACTTCACAACTTCAGAACTTCTTCGCAACTTCACAACTTCGAACACCTCTCAAAACTTCACAACCTTCATTACAACTTCACACTTCTTCACAACTCATCAACTTCTTCACAACTTCACAACTTGACATCACTACACTACTATATTACAACTAATCTAACACTACTTGTTTAGATCACCCACGATCAAAGCTGGGGAAAGCGTGACAGCGGAACTGAGAGGCATAAAGATCTTACTACACATAACTTACAAGATATACAATTGATTTACAAATATGTGATATGGATGCAACAAGATTGCAATGTATACTTGGGTTGTAATACTTCTTCAATTAATGATGGAAGTATTCTTCTCTTGCACTTGAGGAATTGAGCTTGGATCACTTGGAAACAAAGCTTTATGATTAAATGATCAAATGATTTAGAAGATTTGTAGCAGATTTAGAATAGAAAGAAGAGTGCAAAAGGTGAAGAAGAAATAAATAAGGGAATAGTCTACTATTTATAAGGAAAACTAAAGGAGCAGGAGTCTATGGCCTCCCCTTCCATTAGGTTGCCGACCTCCTTAATAATTAAGGGGGCAGCCATTTATTTTAAGGGGACCGCCTATTTTCATACGCACCTCTTTTGCCTATTCAGGGGAGGTGTTTACTGACTTTTTCTAGCCGTTTTTAGTTCGAAAATTGAAATTCAAAATGTTTTATTTTGAATAAAATATATCTTTTAATGCAGAAAATGTTTTGTGATGATTTATTAAAAATGTTTACATATTTTATAAAAGTTGAGGATGAATAAAATTTCCTTGATCATAAAATACATTAATCATTTATTTATACATACCTTAGTTATGTAATTGATAAATGAGAATTTACTACTAAATACTTGTTTACGTTTATTTTACAGTTGAACGGTTATTATATTTGTAATTATCAAAACGTAAGATGTGAACAAATATTATAATATTTTTAGGCTTATATTTTATCATCATCTCCCTTATTGATGATTACAAATTTAACATCATTATATGTAAAAATATATTTAAACAAGTTTTTAGTGAGTTTCATTCCATTTCTTTCACTTTTTTGTAGAATCAAAAAGGCTTCGTCTAGGATTGCAGAAAAATTAAGGAATAAGTCTCCCCCTTGATGTGTGCTCCCCTCTCGTTCGAGGGCACCAAGGAATTAGAGTTATGGTTTTCTTGGGGCTACAAAATGGGTTAGAACAATACAAATACTTCTAACATGTAGCAAGGAAGAAAAATATGGCATACAACCAACAATGATCATTCATTAAAATTAAAATAGCGTGTGAAACACACTTATGCATACATAAGGAAAATAACATGCTAACATACATGATATTAAAACTACAAAAAGTCTTATAACTAGTAAAGCTTCATAGGACTTGCTTGCAAAATAGTGGATGATCAATTATTTGAGAGACTAAACATATAGTATGTTTAGTTTGGGGAGGATGGTGGAGGTGGTGTGATGATGATTGGTGGTTGTGAGAGCATATGTTCAATATATGAAAACATATATTGAAGTTCATCTCTTAACCCAAAGATGAGGTTCGGTTATGGATACAACAAAGGCATGAGTTACCATGTGCTTCAAGTAAATTCCAAGGAATAGGATGCTCAATGATAGGTGATGAAGGTGATGGAGTATCAAATTGGACATCAAGTGGGGTAATTGGGGAAAGAGTAAGAGTGATGTCCATTGATGCATTTTCTTGAGTTGGAGGTGGTGGAGAAACTCTTGGAGGAGGAGATGTTGGTGGGTTCAAGTAACCATTTGGTAAAAGTGATGTTGATGAGGTTGGTGATTGGACGTAGTCAATTAAAGATGAAGTAGGATCTTTAGATGATGGTGTTTTGGAGGTTCATTAGGATACACTAGTGATGAAATAGGAGTTTGGGTGATGGAGTTGTTGTGTCCATCTGTGTTTAAATCCACAAACACTTATTTTGGTGAATGTATGGTAGAATTTTTGGTCTCTTGGAGACTTTGGAAATAAAGGCTCTAGTGGAGGCCATAGAGGTTTATGGTGGTTGATGATGAATGAGAGAGATGGTGAATTAGTGATATGCATTTGGAGGGAATTTATAGGAAGAGATTTGTTTGAAAATGGAATGAATTTGAATAAGTTTAGGGTATTCCAAATTTTGTTCAAGCATTATGGGCAAATATAGCTGATATTAGGTAAAAGAGGGCATAAAAAGCAGAACAAATATTGTTTTACCCGTGAGATACTATGGGCGGTCCCCTTAAATAGGGGGCGGCTCCCTTAAAATTAAGGGGGCCGGCCCTTATGAATTAAGGGGGTTGCCCACTGTTGGTTCCATTTTTCACAGAAAAACAATTTTTCTTAGAATTCTTGTGAGAGTATTTTCATTTTGGTGGTTTATTTGCAGCAAGCCCTATAGAGTTTTATAAGCACATTTAATCATATAACATATAATAAACACATTGAATCATGAAACCAAAGTGTCATATCTAGTTGATTTAATAAAACAACCAAAGGTTTATGGCATCATAGCAAACAAGTACCTAAAAGATAACCAACACATAAGTCTTTCCGAATATATCAGATGATCACCACACAAGTTGTTAATAACATACACATAATTAAGTTAAAAATTGTCTTAAACTACATTTAGCCATCTAGTTCACTTCACTCCTATGTCATCACTTCTTTTTCTTGCTAAACACTCCTTTTAGTGCCTTTCCAAATGACTTGAAACCTTCGCGCATCTCCTTATGCATTTCTTGTGTTTGGTTGAGCAAGGTGGTTTGTCGTTCAAAGAGAGTTTCATCGGTTTGTTCAGAAGCGGAAGGCATTTGGTAGTTTTGATAGTTGAGTGGATCAAGAGAGTTAAGATAGGTGGTAGTAGATGGGGTACTTGCACGAGAAGTTTCGACATCATCATCATCATCATCATGTTGATGAGATAAAGTGCCATGATGATGAGAAGATGAAGATGAGACGGAATAGCGTGCCTTGTCACGATCACTTTGAGGTCGTCGAGTTTGTTTAAGAGCAAGAGGACGCATAACTCGATCAACAATGTCATAAATGCCATTGTCGAGATGAGGATATGCTTCCATGATGTGTCGATAAAGACGAGTCAAGAACATGCCATATGGAAGATTTACGGTTGGATTAGCTCTAGCACATTCGATTCTTTTGACAAAGAAGTAAGCAAGATTGTATTGTTCCTCGGCAACAACACAATACAACATGTGAGCAAGATAAGCGGGGAGATAGTCCCGATGTCCTCCTAGTCCGAACACATTCTCTCGAATGAGTTCTTCCTATTGCTTCATGTCAGGGCTTAGTTCTTTAGTGAGGATTTGATTTGGAGTAAGAGTGACGGTTTGACTCTTAATGGTACGGTCTACCATGACACGTTCCAATTCAAGAAGTCGACGAATGTCGTCGGGAGTAGGAAGGTCGGTAGAATATGGTCCCTCGGTTTCTTAAGAATACTCAAGAGATGCAAGGTCCCACTCGTTGGTGAAAACGGCTTGACCGTTGTAAGGAATTTTGAGGATTTGACCGAATTGAGCAAGAGTGAGAGTTATGAATTCATGTTGAATCATAAAGGAGATGACAAGATAGCCATATTCATCGGTTTGAACCGTGACTTGACTATAGAAGTCTAGAATAAATCTTGGAACAATCGGTTCGTTGATTTTAAAGAGACAATCGAAGCGAATGTTTGTGAAGAGACGCTCGATGTTGTTGGATTTGTAGTAGGCTTGATCAACAACACGACCTTCGTAAATGTTGTGATTTTCAATGGATTTTTAGAATTTGGCAATGGTAGGGGAGATGTGGGGAATTTTTGAGATACTTTTAGAAATGTAGGATTTAGTTCGGGATTATAACGGTTGAAGTGGCTCTTGGCATTTTGTCACCTAAACAATTTATCAACAACATAAAATGTTACAAAAAAATGAAATTAAGTTTTTTTGAGAAATGACAAATGTGGGACAAGGATTACTTCGACTTTAAAAATAACTCCTAAGAAGTGATCCATATGTTCCTTAATTCATTTTTGACTTAATCTCGGATGTCAAAAAATATATATTAGTTATATATTTCAACATCAAGACCATGAACCAAACACTCCCTTTATTAACATGAATTTTTTTAAGCTTTCTAAAACTATAAGTCAAATATATATCAATGTGACAGGTATAAGTTTATTATAATAACATGATAAAAATTTAAGTAGTGTATAGTTCTTATTCAAAAGATCATGTTTTAAAAGTTTAAACCAAAACGCCCCTATAATTCATACCAATCATAAAATATATCATATATACTATAATAAATAATCTTGATGACTTATACAAGTATGTTAATGTTTAAACAGTGTCAAAACAATGGTGATTGGGTTCCATTTCGACTCTAAAAATTATCCTAAGAAACTAACCAAACATCCCTATTAACATATTTTCAATGTTTGAAAATATACATTTGGGAATTACGTTTGAGAGCAAAGTAATGTTGTTTTTACATGGTTTTTTTTTGGCATGAATCACAATGTATAAACTTTGTTTTTAAGAAAAAAGTATATGTAAATTTAGATAAATTTGAACCAAAAAAAAATAGGTGACACCAATAGTGTTTTGATTCAATCCTATCAAGAATGTAGTATTCCTACGACTACGAGTATCATTATAGTTATGGAAATCCTAGACTAAAATGAAAAGTATGAAAATGATGAAGAACACTCAATTTTGATTGAGAGCAAAATTAGATGAAATCAAATGAAAAGAATGATGGAAAACTTACAATAGATGTTGTTGATTGATTTGTTAGTGATTACCCCTTGCGAATTAATGGTTAAATGGGTGATTTGAAAGTTTTGATTTGGGTGGTTATGTGTTTGTGTTCGACACAGCAAGTAGAGGGGGAAAGGGAAGAGAGAAATGGTGTTTGGGATAAGAAAATTCTTTCGAAAAATGGGTGGTTTTAATTTTCCAGTAGCCGGTCCCCTTAATTAATTAAAGGGGCCGCCCAATTTACACGGCCGGTCCCTTTAATTTTAAGGGGGGGCACCCTTAAATTTTTTTTTTTTCGATTTTTGGCCAGTTTTTTGTAGAATGATATTGTCAATATTAATTAACCCTTTGTTTAATTAAAAAATTTCTTTAACTATTTTGGATAATCAAGACGTCAATTTGAGAGGTGATTTAGAGATGAGTTTTCTTGCAAGGAGGAGGAATTCTCGGATGAAATAATTAAATATCACGATTTGGAGAAAATCCAAGACGGTAAATATTGAATGAGTACTAGAGATGATATCGATAGATGTAGTAGATCATAGACATGAGGCATATGTCGTAGACGATGGTTGACATGGAATCAAGACGATCGTTGAATTCGAAAGGAGTTTGTTTCATCCATAGTGTGTCTATGATCGTTGCGTGACTAATCCTACTTCTATGTTAATTGTTAACCACTAGCTTGCTCTTCTTTATCTCCGTGAGTTCGCTACGTGGTCATAGAAGATTTCCATTTTGTAGACAAATGACTATAATCTATACGAAAGAGTAGTTCATAAAGAACTAATCTCTTCAAAGCTAGAAAACCAACAAATGGTATTTCTAGAGACTACACTATTATTTTTAAGAACTAATTATACTACATTATGATAGAAACACATAGACATTTACTTGTAATCTATATTCTACGAATATGAAAAGTGAGACGTACCTTAGACTTTAGAATAGTCTTCGTTAATGTCTTCAGAATGTAAATGATAAGGGTTCATGGGAACCTTATCATGAATTCTTTAGTCCGTAGACAAAGAATGTTAGTAGATAACATACCACTTCAAAGATTGTGATGACTTAGTCATTTGGTCCCCAACGTTTCATGTATCCAAAGTTATTGTTTACACATCTATTTTGCATTTGGTTTTGGCACATACATGGTGAGCAACTTGCACATTGAGTGAAATTTGGTTGGTGTGGACGATTCCACATTGTGTGATTAGTGTTAGGGTAATTTGGTCTACCATTGTCTCTCCTAGGTTGAGATGTTTTGGAACGAGGATGAGGATTTTCTTTTCTTCTCGAAGGAGGTGTTTTAGACCTTATTATGGGTTTAGTAAATCCGACTCCGGGTTTTAAAGAAGGTTTGTAAAAATGTTTTACCTCATCATCACTTGCAATAGGGATTTTGGTGTTGTTTATAAGTATAAATTTTGGTTTTGAGTTTGGGTTTGATTCCATCAATTTTTCTTTTGACTCGACTTCTTGAGCTCTTACAAATTTTACTTGTTTGGTTTCGCTAGGTGATCCTTTGGTAAAATTAAATCCCAAACCGGTTTTATCTCCGGAAGGTTTTTGAGAACTTATTATTTTCTTAAGTGAATGACTACTATCATTAAATTGATTTAGCCTAGATATTTCTTTTCTAAGTTCCTCATTTTCAAACTTAAGTTCATGACATAATTTGCATTCTTCAATTACTTCCTTACCTTTTTCTAGCCTAGATAGTTTATCTTTTAATTCTAGTACTTCATTTTCTAATTTTATTTTAGCTTGTTTTAGAGTTTTATTTTTAGCCATGACTTTTAATCCTAGTTTGCATAGTCTACTATATTCATTATCTATGTCATTTTCGTCTAGTGATGATTGATTATCACTAAAATATTCGGTTTCGGAAAGTACCTCATTGGAATCTTTAGCCATAAGACACTTTTCGTCCTTTGTCTTCTCCTCTTCATCATCGTCGCTATCACTCCAAGCTCCTCCCACGAACGCCCTTTGATTTTGATATTTTAATTGTTTCGGACATTCTCCGATGAGATGATTTGGATCTCCACACTTGAAACATTTTCTTTCACTTGTCTTATTTTTGTCATCTTTATTTCTTTGGAATGATCTTCTTTCTTCATATGGTTGTTTTACGAATCGTCCTTGTCTTTTGAAGAATTTCTTGAAGTTTCTTACGGCCATGGCGTATTCTTCATCTTCACTATCGGAGGTTGAACTATCTTCATCACTAGATTCCTTTCTAGCTTTCAAGGCAATAGATCTACTTTGTTCTCTTTTGTTTTTGACGGTTTCGGAGTCTTTCTTGATTACTTCTTCATAGACTTTTAAATTTCCAATAAGTTCGTCAAGTGAAAGAGTTGTTAGATTCTTTGATTCTTCAATTGCCGTGACTTTTGCGCGCCATTTAGGATGCAATGCCCTAAGAAACTTCCTAACACAATTCTTGCTAGAAAAACCTTCATCAAGTGCTTTTAGACTAGTAATAATAGTGTTAAATTTAGCAAAAGCATTATCTATTGATTCCTCTTCCGGAATCATGAATTGTTCATATTGTTGAACAAGAAGATCTATTTTATTTGCTTTGACTTGATTATTACCTTGATGAGTGATTAACAAAGTATCCCAAATTTCCTTTGCGGTTTGACACATAAAAATTCTTTCATATTCTTTACGTGGTAAAGCATTATAAATTACCATTTTGGCTTCATTATTTTTAGCAAGTTTCTTTTTAAGATCATCATTTTGTTTGTGAAAAGATACAATTTCATCCTTTTTAGTTTCGGGATTAAATTGAATGGGAGGAAAATCACCATCGGTAATAACATGCCAAAGATCTAGATCTTTTGACTTCACATAAGTTTCGAATCTATTTTTCCAATAAATAAATCCATCACTTTCAAATAGTGGTGGTCTTTGCATAGATTGCCCTTCTAAATATTTTTCCGATTCCATAGATCGATTCAAGTTTTAAAATACAATTTATTTTAAAAATCTTGTTTAACGTGGCTCTTGATACCAATTGTGGAAAACTAAAAGGGGGGTTGAATAGTTTACCGCTTTTTAATTTAATATTTAAAATTTGTTTATAAAAACTTAGATTCGACTTTTTGTGAATTCAATACTTGCACAATATGAACAATGTAAATATGTAGAAGTAAATAATGAGTTAAGAGTTGGAAAGATCAACCGCCTACCTAGGATTTATAGTGGTTTGTTACGAAGCTCTTATGCGGCCTACTCTCTCCCCGTGACCAATCTCGAGGTTTTCTTCACTATGTCAAAACAAACTCCCTTATGGCGGAGAAAAGTAACAAACATTGCTTATATCATTTTCGACACTAAAGATAAATGTTCGAGTTTCTAATATTACGCTAGTACCAATATTCACAAACACAAGAACTTCACGGAATGGTTTACGACTTCTCAACTTCACGACTTCCTTCACAACTTCACAACTTCTACATACTTCACACTTCTTTAAAACTTCATGGACTTCTTCATAACGTCACGAACTTCTTTAAATCTTCACGGACTTCTTCACAACTTCACGACTTCACTTCACCACACTACTTATATCAATACTACTAACACGATTGGTAGTCACAACGATTATACTATACTTACAAAGGATCACCAAGATCTTAGCTACTACACACAACTACAAGATTACAATGTTTACAAATATGTGATTTGAATGACAAATGATTGCTATGCAAATAAGGTGTAATACTTTTTACTTGATGATGTAAGTATTCTTCTCTTGCACTGAGGATTTAGTTGTATCACTTGGAAAAACAAGCTTTATGATTAAATGATCAAAGGTTTTTAGACCAGGGATATAGTGGGCTGTTTTGTGCAGAATGAATGAGTGCAAAGGTGAGAAAAATGTTAGGGATTAGTCCAGTATTTATAGGACAAAAAGGAGGAGCGGGGTCTATGGTCGGCCCCCTTAAATAGGGTGGGCCCATCTTAAAATTAAGGGTGTTCCGCCAATGTAATTAAGGGGGCCGCCCCTTATTCAGACGATCCCTTTTTGTCCTAGTCAGGGGTGAGTGTTTAATGGACCATTTTTAGCCGTTTTAGGTCCATAAAAATTGAAATTCAAAAATGTTTATTTTGATATACATTTCTTTTAGGATTTTGGCTTTATTTAGCAACGTACTTTCTCAAATGTAACATATCGGTACGTGTTACTAAATTTATTGCCCATATCATTACGACTTTGATTTCGTGTCAATTGGTACGTACATGAATTTTCAAATGTTTAACAGGCTAAACGCTTATGTGGCATCCTAACACTATTCATCATCTTCTCAAATGTACCCATATGGTACGTGTACTAAATTTAGAATTTTTTTGCAAAACTTTTAAAAAATATTTCGTACTTTTTAAAATGTAAAATTGTATAAAATCGTTAAAAAAATTTGAATTTTTTTTATTTTTTTTCAAAGGAAAACGTTTAGTTTTTTTTTATATTTTAGATTTTTCTTAACTTTAAAAAATTGTTTTAACTTTTAAAATTAAAAAAAAATGTCATTATTTTTCGAAGAAAACGGTAAAAAAAATTTAATTTTTTAAAATTTTCTTAACTTTAAAAATAATTCCGTAAGAAAAAAAATACGATTATTTAAAAAAAAAAATTTAATTAGGATTTTAAAAAGTACAATTTTGTTTAAAAAAAGTTGTAAAAAAATTAAATTTTTACGAATAATAATGTAAAAAAAATATTTTTTAAATTTAAAAAGTACAAAAAAATGTAAATTTGTTTACAAAATTAAGTTCTAAAAAAATAAGTGCGATTTTTTTTTTAATTTTGTAATAAAAATTACTTTTTTCGATATAATGAAAATTATATTTAAAAAGTTAATAAAAAAAATTTCCTTAAAATGTAACAGCTGTTTCTACAAGAAGCGGTAATAAATGTACCATATTGACGAAGTGGTAAAGTTCATGTACCATATGGATAATAAATTTAGTACACATACTATTGGGTATATTGGAAAAAGTCGGGCTATTTTATTTAAATGCAAAAAACCTTCTTTTAAATGAAAAAAATGTTTTTTGATGGTTATAAATAGTTTACAACATTTTATAAAGTTCTTTTTTTTGATCATAAAATGCATCAAGCATTTGTTTTATTCATACCTTGGAGATGATATAAGTTTGATTGAATATTTTCTAATATTTATACTTGTTGTACGTTGAACGTTTTTATATTTTGTGATTATCAAAACGTAAAGATGTGAAAAAATATTATTAATGTTTTTAGGCATTATATTTTATCAACACTCAGGTTTGCAGGTTCGCGGGTTCTCTGGTTAACTAGGATCGATCAAGAAGAGGTCTTTGTTGTTCGGTTTTCTGGTAAGAGCAGGAGGGTATCTTTTGTTTGGGCTACAAGGTTCGCAATAACAAATTTCTTGACGTTCAGGTTCGTGAACGACAAGGTTGCAGCAGTTGGGTATCGATAGTAAAGGGTTTCTTGAGTTCTTTGATTGTCCGGGTTCGTGACAAGGTGTAGAAGACTTAAGGGAGGTTAGTTTTCAAATGATAATAATAATAAAAATTATTTTTGGACTTACACACAAGGTACTTTATTTGATTCGGCGTTGTGAGGTTTATATCACAAGGTTATCAGAATAAACTAGTGTTGAGAATGGGGGGGGGGGGGGGCGGGGGGGGGGGGGGGGGGGGGGGGGGGGGGAGGGGGGGGGGGGGGGGGGGGGGGGGGGGGGGCGGGGGGTGGGGGGGGGGGGGGGGGGGGGGGGGGGGGGGGGGGGGGGGGGGGGGGGGGGGGGGGGGGGGGGGGGGGGGGGGGGGGTGGGGGGAGGGGGGGGGGGGGGGGGGGGGGGGGGCGGGGGGGGGGGGGGGGGGGGGGGCGGGGGGGGGGGGGGGCGCGCGCGTGGGGGGGGGGGGGGGGGGGGGGGGTCCAATACTTGTCAATGTTGCAAGGTTTATTAGGTTACAAGAAATTGTTAAATATAATATTTCATTTTGCTGGAAGGAACAGGATCGTTCTATTCTGTTTGGGCTACCAGGTTCTCGACAACAAAAGTTCTTGGTGTTGAAATTTTTTTGACGTCAAGGAGCAGCAGGGTATCGACAGGTATAGGTTCTTGAGTTTTTCGATTGTACGGGTTCGCGACAAGGTGTAGAAGACTTAAGGGAGTTATTGCACAAGGTACTTTGTTTGATTCGGTGTTGTGAGGTTTATATCACAAGGTTATCAGAATAAACAAAGGGTCAGAGAATAAGTCCAAGACTTGTCGAGGTTGCAAGGTTTCTTAGGTTACAAGAAATTGTTTTGCAAAAATAAAAGTACGACTAGGGTTACTTCAGAAAGCGTCGGGTACTTTCTTGAATCAAAGGTTGTCGATTTGATTGGATGGTCTGATTTTCAAGGTTTAATCGATATTTGATTAAGAAGGGGTTTTGTTTTTTGAAGGGTTTCTTGGTTTGATCGATATCTAAGAAGGTTTATTCTTAGGGTTATATCGATAAAGCAAGGATTTTTTACAAACAGGTTACTTTGCTAGATCGTGTTTTGTATAGGTAAATTCATAAAAGGTTAAACGGTTAACAAAGGGTTAAAAGAATGGCTAGTATGAATACTAGGTTAAACATCGAAAAGCTCGATGAGAATATTGTACAAAAGCATAGAGGTTCAAAACAAGTTGGGTTCAAACAACTTGGTCCTGGTGTTGAAATAGGAGTCCATGGAGTACATGATGAAAAATGTGTTTGGTTTGAGGTGGAACTGCAGGGAGCTCAAGGGGATCGTAAAGCTGAGGTTTTTCAGGTTAGTAACGATGATACTACAGTGTCTCAAAGACGGTTGGAGGACAAGCAACCTGAAGAGAAGACAAACATGGACTGCTTGGTAAAGGAGTAGGAAAAGGAATATCAGACTGGGTGGAAGATCAAGACGGGTAATGTTCTTGATTCTTGTAATCAGAGGTCCACACAACAATGTACGAAGAGTGGGGTCGCCAAACATTTGGGTGCTGCAGGGTTATAGCAGCAGAATGGGTTGGTTAAGGAGACGAACGTGACACTCTTGGCTAAGGTACGTTGTTTTCTGATTCATTCTGGTCTGTCCAAGGTTCTTTGGGCAGAGGATACAACCATGTCTACATATCTAGTGACAAGGTCACCATCATCAGCGATTGGATTTAAGACGCCTATAGATATGTTAGGGTTTTTTGGTTGGCTTGCTAGTATTAAGCAAGGGATGCTTGAACCGGTTAAGGTCAAGTGCATATTCCTGGGATACCGTAAAAGGTATAGTGGGTAATAAGCTTTGGAGGTTAGATGACGTTACTTCAAAGGTAGTGCTTTACAGGAATATGGGTTTCAATGAAAGTGGGGAATACAAGAAAACTTTCATTGGTTCTGGTGTAGGTACGGGTTCAATGCAAGTGTTGCAAGGAGATGAGTTTGAGGTGGAACCACATGACAGTCATACATTTGAGGTGAAACCTCATAGGAATGTCGATCATGTAGTTGGTTCACTGGAAGTACAAACTGAGGATTTGATATACTATCATCCAGCACGTGATAGGGAGCAACACTCAGTATGGGAACTATTCAGTATAGAGAAGACAGTAATGAGGCTGCTTTTGTAGTTGCTGCAGTGGAGAAGATATATGCACATGAGTCATTGACTTTCAATAATACAGTTGCTTGTGAGGTGATTTCCAAGTGGAAGGCTGGATTGAAAGATGATATGGATGCTCGATCAGATGTGTATGTGATCAGCAACGGTTGCAAGAAATGCAGCGACGACAGCGATGGCTATTACTGGGAGTCGTATGTTCATACATCTATTTCTCTATATAGATGGTATGGTTTTTTCTTGCGGATGCAAGGCTGAGATCTGGATTACCAAGGGTTTGCTGGTTAAAGCAAAGGGAAATATACTTGGTTTGGAGATCATCAGGGATTAGAGTGGTAATACTCTAAGGGTGTCACAGTCCAGGATTCACAATGAAAAGTTGGTACAGACTTTGTTGAAGGGGCACTCCATACTGTTGTTGGAGGGTAGTCTATCAGAGGATGTGGAAAACAATGGTAAGTGGTCATGTATATATGCAGTTGGAAGCCAGGAGTATCAGATGGTCTGCACGAGACTTGACATAGCATCTGCAGATGTGGGTATGTTGGATAAGTTTGATCGTGGATTACAGATAGACGTACAGGTTTTTGTGGATTTTGACTACGCCATGGGTAGATCAATCACAAGGTACGGGTTTATGATACAAGGATGTGCAGGAAGCTGAGAAGCTATGATGCTGTACATGATGGTTTTGTGTACAACTAAAGTGGCGTATATGATACTTACGGAGGCTGCAAAGGAGGCTACTTGGCTAAAGAGACTTGCAATAGAGTCAGGATTCGAGCTAAAGATAGTAGCGGGTATTGCTATAGGTGCCTTGTCAAAGGCTATCCCTAGTCTGAGATTCCAGCATAGGTTGAATTTGTTGAGTATCGGTATAGGCTAATATGGTACTAAGGTGGAAATTGTTATATTTAGTATCCATATTAGTCTATAAATATTAAGTCTAGGGGGTCATTGTCAAAGTTTAGCCCAAGTTTAGCCCAAGGAGACTCTATATATACCATCTCAAAAGAGAGTTTAGATTAGGGCATTCATAAAAATTCGTTGTATTCTTTCTCTCCTATGTGGCTTTAACAACCTGAGTTTTTCGACGCATACGACGGTCGCAAACCCGACGTCGTAAATATTATTTTACGAGTTTCCGTGAGCGAGAGTCGACATTTAAAAATTTTATTTGTCGATAGTTAATATTTTCGTATTTTATTATGAAAATTTTAAAAAGATTTGATTATTTTTATTTTTGACGTTTCGCGAGTCAACGTTTGACCGCGCGTTCGTTAATCGTTTTAAGTATTGTAAAAATATATATATATATATATACGACGCGTCTCGTTATTATTTTTATGATCGTAAAATATTATTTTATGAACCTCGTCGTCTTTATTCCTTGTATTTGGCCAAACTCGCGTTTTAATTAAACATTGACACAAGGTATTTACAAGTAAATAAAAGAAAAAAAAAAACTTTAAATCCTAAGCCCTCTAGACGCCACCCCTTTGACCCAATCCCACTCCAACACAATTCTCACTTACCAGGGAATGGATTTGACTAGTTTGCATGTGTCATCTATACAAAAGCCCACACTTACCTCATTAATAAACCCATAAATATCAAAAATATTATTCCTGCTTCTTCTCTTTTGCATCTGACGAACCACAACACCAAAGGAAAACCACCATAATTTTTTCTTTTCTTTTCTCCACTATTCCTAATCACTACTACACACTCCTACAATCAACTACATTAATCATACATTAACCTTTATCAATCTTACAAGTAAAAATCACCATGCAAAAGATTTATTAAAATCTTTATTTTTCTTATTTCTTGAAGTTTTGGGGTGAAGATTGAGTTAAGGGATTGAAGACTAGGGTCTAGGCAAGATTATGGTTGTAATAAAAATCAAAGTTTTTGGATATTAAGGGGTGTTTGGATCGGCTGAATTAAGGGACCAAAAGGACAATTCGATTTGATTATTTTACTTGCATCTTCTAGTGATTGTGAGCCCTCTAAAACCCTCTTTGATATTTTTATTTTATGAATATGTATATGTATTTATATTTATTTTTATATACTATGGAATCCCTTGGAATAGTGTTAAATTTATTTAGAAGTATTGGACACTAGTTGATTATGATAGATGATGGAGATAGGCTAGCTAAGTGAATTTGTGAAGCGGTTTGGTGATGAAAATAGCGTTTGGTATAGTTTTGAAACGGGGCATTTTCTGCAGAAAATTAAAGCCCACTTTTCCGTGTCGTAAAAATGATAAAGTTAAAAACTTGATTAAGATTATGGTATAGCTTGCCAAGACGATCGTTTTCATGTATGGATCGCCTTCTAACTCTTAAAAACGAAGATTCTATGGCAAATTGAAACTAGAAATAGTCATTGTAAAAATCCAGTTTTTGGGGTATAATTAGTTGCTGTCAGGATTTTGAAGGGGCTTTTTCGTCATTTTCTAGTCTGTTTCGGCCTTCGGCCAAAACACGAAAGTTGTTCGGATGGCCGTTTTACTGCCCCGCGAGGTCGATTAAGTCTATAATCAAGTAAAAATGGGTCTAAATGCTAAGGCAAAATCGGGGTTTTTCATTTTTAATAAACTGCATCAGACCTGATGCAAGGGTATTTTCGTCCATTTCTGTCTGTTTCCGGGTCTCGGCCAAAACTAAAAAGTTGTCAGGAACGTCGTTTTACGTCCAGGTACTTTAGAGTCCGAGATGTGAAAATGTGTTTTAACGGGTCGTTTTTGAAACGGGTCAGATTTTGCAAAGTATAATAAAAAGTTAAAAACTTATAAAAGAATGGGTTGGTTGCTGATTTATGTTAAAAATTGGGGATTTGAGCGTTTTAGAGTCCGTTTGGGCTTAGGAAATGTTAACGAAAATAATTGGGCGATATATATATTATTGGGTGCGTTCCGGTTAGGTCCAAAAATAGTAAGTTTATAATTAGAAACTTTATATGGGTAACTATATATATATGCTTAAGATTAAACAAGGAAAAAAAATGTGGATAAGTATATATAAGTTATTGGCGCGTCGGGGGTTGACGAAAACTTAACATTTTATTAAACGGTAATTAATATCTTACCATAATTGGACTTTCTAAAAATATAAACTTTCCTAAAATATTAACTTGCTAAAAATAGAAACTTTCTTAAAATAGTAACCTGTTAAAAATAGAAATTTTTCGGAAAAGCGTCACAAATTATTGTTGAGCATATAATGCTAAAGAAAATGACTTAATTAATAAAAACTTAGGGTGTTCATGTGGATTCCATAATATGTAATTATATATATGTGTGTAGTAACTATATTTATTTACTTATGTAATTTATGCATTTTTCACTCGATC